>VYZP01018080.1:8539-153491 GCA_013400635.1 Hypocryptadius cinnamomeus | reverse complement strand
GTGAGGATGTGTTTTGAAATTGGGGAAGATGCAGTTCAAATACATGGTCATAATACTATTCTTAGATCACTGAGGCTGTAAAACCTTTTTGGTGCTAAGAGGAAATGGCAACTTGAGCTTCATTGGCCAGTGATGAGCCTTTGCAGCTGGGGCCTGACCTGGGTGGTGGTGACATTTGGGGCAGCTGTCTCAGGGTAGTGAAACCTGGGCTTTCCCTTCCTCTGTACTTTCCAATGCAAATTGCAGAGTGTGCCCCGGGGACAGGCAGAAAAGTCCATGTGGGTCTTAGGTGTGAAAGAAATTAAAAAATACTGATTGTCAAATTGTGATTGTTCAGTTGCTGCAGAGAGGTTATTGCAGTTAGCACTCACTTGGCGTTCTGTATCTAAAAGGTATGAGGTTTGTGCACATGTAATTTCCAACACCATAAAGCCCTGCTTTCTCCTTCCACACTTTTGCAATGTGTGATAGGATGGAAGGGTTGACTTTTGCTCTGCACCTGGGTGATGTAACCTGTAAAGAATTAAACTTGTCAGAAGGACCAGCAGCTGTCACTGTTGACAGTGCAGAGCACAAAAAGAGACTTGATGGATGAGCCCACCAGCATTTCTTGTGTGTCCCTGAACTTTAGAGCTGTTTCATGCGTGAAGTCTGAGCTTTTTCTGTCCACGCTGCAGAAATCTTTAGGTGTGTCTTGCCAGGGTCCATTAGCTTGACCTGACTGGCTGACATGAAGGTATGGCTGACCTGACTCTCCTTTCCATCTTTATCCATTAAAGGTCCCAGCTTGCATACAGTGTGAAAAAAAACAGTCTTAACACTTGTGCAAATAAGCCTGTCATCAAAAACACAAATACATCTAGGTCTCAGCTGAGTCACTCGCTCCTGCTTCCCCAATTCCCTTCCTCCCACTTGCAGTCAATGAGTTCTGAATTTTTGTTGCCCCAGAGCAGGACTACCCACGTGCTCCTTCTTGAGCTCTTGTCCCTTTCTTCCCCTAATCTGCTGTGTTTAAATCTTCGAGCAAGTGGAACTGTTCTTGCATGTGTACATTTCGAGGTGGATTGCTGCAAGAATTTTGGAGAAGCCTTTTCTGTATTTTGAAACTGGAACCAAGGGTGTTTGTGTCATGGCAGTGCCCACTCCAGCAGTCCTGCCCTATTCCTTTCCTTCCTGTCTCCTCTGTTGCTTCGCTCCCAGAGCTCTGCCTTGCACTTTCTGTGGAGTCAAGCAAGGAGGTGAGAAATGCAGCACCTCCCTAAACTCTTCTGCACATCAGTTCTCCCGCGTGGGGAGCTAAGCAGGTGCCTGGAGAGCACAGGTGGGAGGGTGGAGCCGTTGCATAAACCAGCTCACAGAGCTGCTGCTAAACTTAGAGCCACCCACCCCAGCCAGAGTGTGGCCTCTGAGTTTGTAGCTGGGTAGGAATTCCTGCTCAGAAGTATGAATTCCCAAGTAAGGTTGTTAATTCCAAGGTCAAGATGTGTGCTGTATCAGTATTAATAGTTTGAGTGCTGTGTTGAGAGATGCCTGCAGTTATCCTTATTCCTGAATAAAGGCGTAAATCAACTAGAGTTTGGTTTATAGCTCTGTGTTTAGTAAAATAAGTTTTTGTGCCTTTCAAGGCATGACTTAACTGTGGATTTTGAGGACCATCAATAAGAGATGCTCAAAAGTTCAGTAGTGTAATAACTACACTGTTGCATAGTTTTTTCAAATACATTTTTCAATTTGTCCTATCAGGTGTAATTAACCTAGGAAACTTTGTCCTGTAGATAATTAGTTGTCAAATATCATTCCTAGAATCTTTCTGACAAAGAGCCAAGTAAGACTATTTTACATTCTGGAAAATTTAAAATGCTAAAATATATTAAGCAATCAATATTGAATAAGAATATATGCTAGTGGAATCCTAAAGCTTTTACATTTTAAAATCAGATGAAGCAAAGTTGAGGTTTTTATTGCTCTGTTAACTTGTGTGCAGTGTAAACTGAAAGTGTACTGAGTACTATGGTAAAACAGTTTAAACAGAACCATGCATATAGAGAAAAAAAAATTAAAGATTTTCTGTCTTGTAAATGTATGCCAGTTGTGCTGAAAGCCTTTTTTACCACCTCCCCTTCCTCTCTTAATGTCATTAATAGCAGAAATCTGCCTGTTTTGATCCTTGGAAACATGTTGGCCCCTTTGCTCGTGCATTTGCAATAGCCTTTTCACTGGAAAAAACCAGAGCAGTTGCAGCTCAAGTTAATTTGCTTCCTTTAGACACAAAAACTGAAAGTTGGTGCTTTGAACTTATATAGGGGTTTTTTAAAGGCTTTTATGGGGTTGTACCTTTTCGTAGTGTGTTTTAAAATGCAGCAAATAATGTTTCTAATTGTACTTCCCACGGAAATGTAGTTGGGTTTTGGACAATGTTTACATTTTTTTCCTCCATTTTTGCTTTGTAGTAGGCAGCGTTGGTATGTGGCTTGCTCCTCACCAGATTGTCTGGTGATCAGTGCAAGGCATGCATGTTTTTTCTTTTAACTTTTTCCAGGTTTTCTAAGTACATCATGTTGTTAGTCACTCAGACTTCTCAGTGCATCCTGGGTTATCAATCCTGGTTGTCATAGAATCGTGGAATATCCTGGGTTGGAAGGGACCCACAAGGATCGAGCCCAGCTCCTGGCCCTGCACAGGACAACTCCAGGAGTCACAGCAGGTGCCTGAGGGCATGGTCCAAACGCTCCTTGAGCTGTGTCCCCTGTCATTGTCAGTCTGTTTTACAAGTAGAGTGACTTCATTTAGGTGACACCTTCTGTCATGATGGTTTGAAGAAATGTGAAGACAGGAAGATGTTCAACAGGGATCAAAGCACTGTCAGAGTTGTAGGCAGAAATAATCAACTGCACCAATGCAGAACACTTGATATCAGTTCCTCTGAAAATAGCCCAAACATTACAATGGGAAATTGGTTGAAATCACAGTGATGTCATCTCATATTGAGCTGTACAGACAGGGCTGTAATACCTGCCCATCATGCAAAGTAATTCTTCCACTCAGTGCATGTAAGGCTGTGGCTGGGGGAGCACTGTAGTTTGATGTCCACAGGGCTGCTGCAAAACTGCCCTCTGGTCACATACCCTAAATTTCTGATCAAAGATTAAGTCCAGGTTGTCCCACTAATAATCATCATTCCTCCCACTTAGCTTTTCCAGCACTGGGTTTGAAGTGCCTTATGTAGTGTGGTATTTTTACAGGATGCCAAGTGTTCATAATTAGTTTGTCTCCCTTAACACATCCTCCTGGACTTTACCTGCTGTTACTTATGTACATCACAGCCCCTCTGTTGTGTACAAGCATTAGAATGTTGTAATGGAGAATGTCCTACATGAAGCAGTTGCTGATAACTATTCCTATCTGGTTAAAAGTGATACGTAAATTGTTGAGTTTCTGTGCTAGGGAAAGCAGTAATTAAGAGTGAAAGTACTGGAGTGGAGCATTGGGTTTGGTGGTTTCTTGAGCAGTGAAGTGTAGCAGAGGTAATGGTACACACCCTTTATTTAGAACAGAAAGGATAACTGTCCTAATTTCAGCATTTTTTCTCTTTCATTCTTGACGGATGAATTTCAAGAATTTTATATCTGTAGAGGTTTGGGTTATCAAGCATGAGATGATCAAGGGCTGGTGCACTGTCCTGTGCTTCGTGCAAACCTTCCCTTGTCCTCCAGTGAATGTTTTGGTCCTTGACTGTGGTGTGTTCAAAAGCAACGTGTGGGACAGCCAGGCAGGAGCTCTGCCTTCTGGTGCTGCCTCTGCTTTATAGACAGAGACATTGTCCATGTCTGTGGGACAGGTGTATCTGCTTGCTCCTGAAATGGTGAGAAATACATTCTCCAGTGGTGCGTTTTAGTGGGAGATAGCAGGACAAGGTAGGACACATGCAAATAGAAGTAGGAACTGCTGGGTATTCAAGTAAAATTGTTATGCAAAGCAGGTTATGGAATGGATTTTGCAAGCTGTGAATGTCTGACCTATGGGCTGTCAGGCATGTGTATTTCCCCAGGGTATTTTCAATTTTACTATAGTGACCAGCTTCATTTGTATTGTAAACCTCTGAAACGACAAACACGTGCTATGACTGCTTGTTGTTCTTCATTACCTTTTTCAGTTTTTAAGACACACTATCAAGTCCTGGCTTACAATGGAGCCAGCACAATGAGAGAAGTGCAGAAAGTGAGAAATGTATAATGTGGATATGCTTTGCAAACTGCCACAAACCCTCTGCTGATACTTCTGCTGTTTCTCTGTTAAGCTCAAAAGAATTCTGAAACACTCTCATTGGAATGTTTAGTAGCTCTTTTTTATTATTTTCTGCTAGTGACTTTCAACCTTCATCCCTCAGAGTTTATGCCAAGAGCTCTTACAAAAGCTTCACAATTTCATTGAAGGACTGAAAGGTTGTAGTTGGCTGTACTTGGATAAATAGTCTAGAGCACGTGATAACAGATGTGTTTTATGCTTGGTGTCCATGTTGCTAAACTTGAAGTTGCAATTTGAAACAGCCCTTGTAAGATGGCCTGGAATTTATAGCTCTGGTCTTTGCAGCAGATATAGGAATAGAAACCAGGAGACCTTACTCTGACCTGTAGGTAGAAAGACTTCTTTCAAAATGGTCCTTCTCGAAATTAGGGGTTTATTTAGGTGCTTAAGGCAATGTGTGCTCTGTTCTTTATGTAGACATGTGCATATATGCACTTGGGTTGTTTTGGAGTCTGGTTTTGGATTTTGAGCCTTTCCCAGATAGAGCAGGTTTGTACTCAGAATTCAAGGCTGTTTTCTTTCCTCAGGAAAAAAGAGGGAGGATTGCATAGAACTCTCTAGGCTTCAGCACATGGCCTGTTCTTCAGTTTGTGCTTCACCAAAGGTGGTTTTGCTGGGGCCCTGTTTAATCCTAAATTAAGCAATGCTAAATAAAATCTCAGTGAATAACTCATTCACAAGCAAATGCCCATCCCTAGTAATACCTGAGTGAATTAATCCACACTGCACAGCAGAAAACTAACCAAATGTTGTGCTCTTCAGGGCTTCCAAATTTGGTCTGGATTGGGTTTGAGATTAAGGAAGGATGTTTTGTCTTCTGTTTCCATGATAACATCCTGAGCACTACAGCTTGTTATAAAAGGTGGCTGGTCCTGGTCTTTAGTCACTGTAAACTAACCCTTGGTCTTCTGGGGAAAAACAACACTCCCCTTCCTCTTTTTAAGAAGCTGCTCTTGTGAATCCCTGAGCATTCTGCCCTCCACATATTTGGGCCAAGCTGTGGAGCTCAGGCTGTGCTAACAAGCTTTTTACTGGTTTGCACTCCATTTTGATCAGGCACTGGAATGAGACTGTGCATTCCTTGCAGCATCAATTGTTGAAGTAGTTCTTACATTATGAAGTTTGTCAGAATTAGTGTTTTTTAAGTACCATAAAAGTTGCTGAACATAAAATGAATCTCATTTCTGAGTCCCTGCTGTTTCGGCAGCACTTGGGGGTCTTTGAGATGTGGAAAGCCTAATTAGAATGTGAGCTGTAGCTACTTCAAGCTCTGTAAAGCTATTTTTATTTGAGTTTAAAATCACTAATACTGATTTTTTGCTTCAGGCTGCCATGCTTTCTGTTAGGGAGATTTTTCATCGACCTTTTTGAAAACAGGTTATTTGTGGTATCTACAGCTTAACCTTTATACAGGTGGTAGTAGTAGGAGGACTAATTTGAAGGAAATTCTGTAGTCACTGGGGCTGACATCTCTCTATCCACAAGAGCAGAGGCAGGACTGGCACATTTGTTATCATTTTACCTCCATGTGTTTGTGCTAGTGGAAGCTTCCTACACAGAAGGCATGCAAGACCTGTAACAAAGTTTCTTGAACTTGTTTGACTCCTTCCAGGATCTCCATTAGACATTTTGGAGCTCACTGCAGTATACTTTAAAATACTGAGTTTTTTCCTCCCATCTTTGTGCCACGTGATCCAAAAAAGGTGAGCCATAGGGAAACAGAATTGTTGTCTAAATTTGTTTTTTTTACTTCTCTTTTTCATATTATCCTTAATAAAATACTCTTCACAGTTGAAGACTTTTGCCAGAGGGGACATGGTAGTACCAGACTGGCAAAGCCTGGGAGGCAGGGTGAGTTAGTGTGTGCTGAGTTCTGTCCTTGTGGCTAGACTTGACTGTGCCTCAGCTAACATAACGTTGTTTCAAGTATTCTTGTGTTACCTACAAGAAAATATAGAAGGTAGTTTTGTAAAAGGTTGAATGTTAATTCCTTGCTCCTCTCTTTGGAATTTTCTTTGTTACAACAGATTTTACTGTGCTTGCCAGCCAGTGCAACTGTGGATTTCTTGGTGACTTTAGTCAGTGCTCCTATGGATTTGAGTTTGGCGTGGTGAAATTTTACATGGAATTGTAGTGACAACTTGTCTTTAGCTCATGCAGTTAAAAATTACATCACTTCCTCTAATCTTACCCAGCTACTTCTCCCCATTAACCCTTTCAGAAGTTTAGGGTAATTCTGAATTTATCTGTAAGTTTTTATATTGCACAAACCTCCAGTGGTAAGTAGATACGCAGCAGATATGGAGGACAATATTATTTAAGGTTTGAAAAGGGAAGCTTAGATCCTAGAGTGGCCTTGTCCTGTGACTTTATTGTTGGTTTGTTGTCTCAACTTTGTAATGTATTTTACTTTAGAGGAATTTCCAGGTTCCTTCAAGATGAATGGAAATAACTTAGGCATAATTTCTTCACAAAGAGACTAAAGACAGCAGTTGGTAACCAAGACACCAGCCTTCTGCTTTGAAAAGATTCAAAATTTCCTCTTCTGGACTCTGCTTCCAGCTGCTTGGCTGTTGTGATAAAAGACTGTGGTGTGTGCATGTGCAAAGTCTGTGTGTGTTGAAGCAACAGTGTCACTTCAGATAAGGCTTCTGACAAAAGCACCACTGAGGCATGGGGAAGAAAGACCCCTGGACTTCATTGTGATGGAGAGACTTTCTGAATTACTTTGAGTTTGTGTTTTGTGCTCTTCTTGTGCCTTTAAAAAAGCTGTGGGTGGAAGAAGCATTTCTATAGTGATAATGGAAATTGGGGAGAGTGAGAATAAAAACCTGTATCCATAACACATTACTGCATTATAGAGCAATCTACATCCATTATTTAGGTATTACGTTATACTACTTGGTAGTTGAGTGCAATTTAAAGAACAATCTTTCTCTGGCTGTTTTCATTAATATTTGCTCAGTGGTTGTTAAGTATTTCCACAGCTTTTTATATCTACCTAGAGAACAAGTATTCACAGTCTTAAAGTGAGATACTGTAGGCTTTGTTCTGAAATATGTGGATATTTTGCATTTCCTATGTGTTATCATGATAAATTGAATTTAAGGAAAAGCCTAAAATATTTCACCAGTTACGTGTTCTTGAGTCACCCTAATTGTCCAGTGTATCTTTATGTATTGAAAGTTTGCAGTTAAAATTAACTGTTCTCTATGTGATGAGTAAATCAAGAAAAAAAAACCTGATTTGCCCTAGTCTGAGTCACAGTGTCATTTTGATGGGCAGATTTCCCCAAATTTCCTTAAGATGCCATTCCTGCCTCACAGCCACCTTGGTGACACACAGCTACAGGCAGGAGGATTCATTTGTTTAACATGAGGATGAGACAGGAGCTGCAGGTGACCTGGCCATGTCTTGGGTTGTCTTTGCAAAACCTGGAAGAAATGAATTTGAATGTCCTGTTGTGCCTTTTACAATTAATTTGCAGATGTGAGAAATGACACCTCACTTTTTAAAATTTTTTAGAGGTCTGTTGAACCACAGCAAGGGACTGAATAAGGAAAAAAGGACAGCACTGGGTGCTTAGCTGCAGCCAAAGGCACAGGGCCCACACCTGTGACAGCCCCCAGTGCATGCTGTTGGTGTGACAGCCCCAGTGCATGCTGTTGGTGTGACAGCCCCAGTGCATGCTGTTGGTGTGACAGCCCCAGTGCCTGCTGTTGGTGTGACAACCCCAGTGCCTGCTGTTGGTGTGACAGCCCCAGTGCATGCTGTTGGTAAGCCAACCCCCTGGGAAGCCAACCCTCCCCACAGTTGTGCAGATGTCATTCTTCAGACCCAGCTCCTCCTTCATCCCGAGTCTGCGCACTCCTTTGTGCTTAAACCCTTCTGATGGTCAGAGATCAACTTTCAGCATTACAAAACTTATATATAAAAGAACTAGCTCTTAACAGAACTTCTTACATTCAACATTTGTGAGAGCAAACATCACACTATCCATTTATTACACAGAGAACAAAAATGTTTTGTATTTGGCTGTGGTGAACTTGCGTTATTGAATCCAGAGAGTTTCCCTTGAAGCAGTTTTTACTTGCTGGTTTATATCTAGTTTGTAGCTCTCAGAGCAGAAAAGAAGCCATTTTTCTCTAAAATGAAAAGCAGTGTTAAAGCACCTCTGCTGAGGTGACAAGTAATTTCCAGGCTTAGAAATTCAATTGCAGAAGTGCTCCCTTTGAAACATTTGTTCACTTAATAAATTTTAATTCCTGCCCTAATTTGAGTGTCTTGAGTGCTTTCCTTGGATTTTTTAGACTTTGGGAATGTTTTTGATGTACTGCTTTGTTTTCTTTGTGGCATTGTCAGTGTGACTTTGTGGAGGAGAAAAACTACATTGGCAATAATAGGTGCTACTGCAGCAGTTGTGTTACACTTTCTGTTTCAGTTAGCACAGTAAGAGTCCCAAAACCTTGGAGTTCAGGGAAAAGAGGAGTTTCAGCCAAAACTCACAGCCCTCTCTGAATACACTTTTTTGGGGGCTGTCTCTCCAAAGCCGAACCACACTGATTAATTTGGCTAAATTCACAGCACATAATATTCAAGGCATTATATTTAGTTTCATGTTGCATATGGGTGTCAGCTTGAGAGCTGAGCCAGATCTGCTTGTTATGTTTCAGTTTAGTGTCTGTGTGTTCCTGACAGTGGTTTGGTTTTGAGAGGTTTGAGACTGGTGTACTTGTACTTTCCAAGTACACCCAAGGGTGTGCTTGGAAATACTCACTAGGTGTGGAATTGAACATGCCTGGGGATGGTTGCTGTGTGTGAACTGTTCTAGCTGAAATTTGGGCACTGCTTGCTGCAACTCTTCTGCGGTGCCTCTTCCCCATTTCCATGGGAACAGATGGGCTTTTGTTGATAAGAGCTGTCACCAAACGGGGAAACTGCCGGGCGCAGTTGAGCCGCTCTTACTGTAAAACAGGGCTGACTGCGGGCTGAGGACATCACATGGCAGCATGGCTTCAAATGGAGGGGATAAAAATATCTTTCCTCCTTCCTCCTCTCAGGCACAGATGCCCCAGTGTGAAAGGAAGAGTCACTCTGACATAGACCTGGTTGGATCTATGGCAGCCACGGGATTGGATGCAGAGGAACACTTTTTGACCTACCCAAAGAGCAGCAGTTTTGAGCAGTTGAGCTAAGAAAGTGTTTCAGATTTTTTTGCAGATGTTGAAGGCTGTCCAGTTTGGAGCAGTGAATCTTTAAAGTTTCATTTTGTTACTTAATTTATTTGTGGTTTTGTTTTGTACTTGTCAAATTATTCAAAGCAAAATCTAATGATGCATGTGTTAGTTAGATTAAATTTCGTAGCTATGGTAAGTCCAAGGAAATCTTACTGTAGTTCAGTTAAGAATAATTATTTTTCTTAGAGTCATAGCACTGTGTTTTAATATCCAGATGATAGGTTTTAATATGATTTATTATCTGGAAGTCACTTGGAGATATAGAATAGATGGATTTACTGAGTGCTTTTCATAAAACGTTTTGCAGTAAAATGGTTTGATTACTTAAAGTCAGTTCTTTCATTTCAGTGGATTTATGATTTAAAATAAGAGAGCAATGTCAGATATAAACATCAAAGACAGATACATCAATGCACAAGATTCCTATGTATGTTCCTGACTTACTTTTTAGTTACATTTCTCTAAAGGATGTTAGTGGCATAATTTTTTTTGAAAGCTGAAATTTTACAGGACTATTGTGCAGTTTTCATTATAATAGCTCCATAACTTCATAGGAACTACCAGAATTCCAGCCTTGAGCATGTGACTGTGAAGTCGTCCTGAATTTAAGGCACTTCCGTACAAGTCAGTTTTGCTTGGCTAAGCGTTGGGGGCAGAAATGCTTTTGTAGATCTGTGTTGTGGAGATGACTCCCGCTGAAATGATATGGGAACATGAAGCTTTGGAAAGCAAACAGTGTGTTCTGTTCTCTCTGGAAGAGCCAGAAAGGAGAACCCAGGGGTGTTTACAGGGTGAGTGTGTATGAGCTCTCCGGTCTGTAACACAGGGCATGGATCCCTGGCTGCCTGCCAGGGTGTGAATGGAGCTGTGACAGCTCGTTAAAGTGATCCTAGAAAGGACTACGGGCTGCGAAGATAGAGTCAGCCTGGGGGTGTGAGGCAGGAAAAGGTCTTGGGAGCAAACACAGCCGCTCAGGGGGGAGTTGTGGAGGGCTCATCACTACAGAAGTCCCCTGCACAGGTTGGACGTGCAGATATGGAGGCAGTTACCTTACCCTGCCTTTAACCAGCTATTTTTTATTCTGGTCACAAAGCTTTAATGCATCCCTCAGCGCTGCTCCCTCGCTGGCGTTTGGCTTCAGGCCAGGCATTAATGAGTACCCCAAACCCGATGTGATTTGGCTCCTCCAAATCTATTAGCATATCTTCAGAGCAAGATGAAACTCATTAAAATAATTTACATTTGGGTGTTAGAATTTCTGATAACTTTTTAATACCTACTGCCAAACCCCCAAAACTGTGGCACTGCCCTTCAGGTGAAACTACAATTTACCCATTCTTTCTGGAAAAAGAACAGACTGCCAGATCCCTTAAGTGCTCTCTGATGGTGATGAAATGAGTCTGTAGCACATGAGTTTATCAAAGCTCATGGGAGATATATCTGATAAAGGAATGCACACCATTGTGTAAGATTTAGTTTATTAGAAATCTTATTACAATATGTTGTGTTTGAGTTGTGTTTTATTGTGCAGAACTCTAGTGAAGGCAGCTTGAGGTACAGAACAGCCCCAAATTACTGATTCTCGGAAGCTATGTGCTGAAATCTTTACATGACTGAGTTACAGATCTGGGCTTCAGCTCATGCCCTCCCTGGTCTCTGCGCAATTCACTTTTTTACATACTTATTTTTGATCTCTGTCCCTGTTCAGTATCCCAGAACTCCTGCTGGTGTCTCTCCCTGTATTTCATGTTGAGGAATCAGTCCCTGCCCAGGTTGCTGTCCTGCAGCTCCAAGGCAGTCCAGCAGACATCAGCTGATCCAGGGCAGCTCTCCATGTGTGAGCTCTTACCTCAGAGCCTGTAACAGAGCCACACTTGAACTGCTCATGACCTGTGCTCAGATTATGCCAGCTAAAAGACTGAACTCTGCTGTGCATGCTGGAGCAGTGCTTGTACATAAATGCATGGAAGCCCAAAGTAGTAACTGCACAAAAGACAGCTGGAATGTTTCATCCACATGTAAGTACTTGAGATCTTTTAAGTGTAAAAGCCTCTTCAGCTGAAAATATCCAGAAGTGGGCCTTAAAGATGGGTATCTTTGCTCACCTAAGTTCTGTAGATGTGGCCCTGCTGCTATGCTAGTTCCCCAGTGGAAGTGCTGGCACCTGGGGAATGTACATCGCATCAGCCTCTTCCCTTGGGAGTGAACATCCAGGTAACTATTACCTCCTGTAATTCACTGAGGAGGCTCACACTTGGCTCTCTTTCCTTTGCCACATTTCATTTCAGTAGGTTTTGAGGGTTTTCTCTATCATACATAGCAGTCAGTAGTGAGGCAGATTTAGGGTGTTGGTGTGTCACAGTTTTGAAAGGCAGCAAGCACTGATCTTTAGAGTTTAATTTTCTGATGCACTCCAGTCAACTGTAAGAATGAGACATGCACTTGCAAATTTTTGCAAGTCTGCTTTTACTTTTCTCTTTTTTTTTTAAATTTCCTCTCACCACCCTTGAAATAAAGAAACATTATGGCATAGCAGAAGAGTTAGTTTGAGGGTTTGTTGGATATCTTCACCATAACTCTGTGTGTGTGGTATGTGATCTCTGGATCTGCATTCGTGTTTCTTTCTCTTTGCCTTTCCTCATCTTCCTGCATTCAGGCAATGCTAATCATGTGATAATTTTGTGACTTGAGGCTTTTTTTTGTGTTGACAAACACAAAATCATCTTGAGGAGAGGTAGTTTCAAACAATAGCATGGTTTTATTTACAGAACATAGTACAATATTGGAGGGACCTCTTTCAGTAAGTGCACCAGGCTTGCCTATTGCACTGTACCAGTTGGCAGAAATTCAATGAAAAATAAAGCTTTGAAGTTTTTAGAGCAAGTATGCTTTGAAATATCAATTTGTGCTTTTTAAAAGTGCCTTTTTATGTGGCTCCTCTCTTGTAACTCCTGACCTTTTGTTCACATTTAAAATTACAGTAAGAAAAGTATCCCCTTCAAAAATAAAAAGAAGGAACTTTGTTCATCCACATTTACTGTTTGAATGTGTTTAACTTTATTAGTATAAAAACTGCTCAACACAAATGGGAAGAATTAACCTGGTACCTTCTTCATCAGTCTTGCTTGTATCTTGAATGTATCTCAAGCTTAATTTTTGTTTGCTTCCTTCCTTCAGGTTTTGAATGAAGAATGCGATCAGAATTGGTACAAGGCAGAACTCAATGGAAAAGACGGCTTCATTCCCAAGAACTACATAGAAATGAAACCCCATCCGTAAGTAGAGCTTTTGGGATGGGCTCTCTTGGTCTTACTCTGGGCATGCTTACAAACAGAAGGATGGTTTTCTGCTGAATTTTACCTGATCTACTCAAATGTATGGACAGATAAAGGATGGCTGGTGAGTTGTGTGTCTCTGGCTGCAGTGTTTGCTTTAACGCTTCACAGTAGCTGCATAGCAGGGTGTTTCGGGAGGCTTTTCTGGTGCTTTTTATGGTCAGACAGAGCAACCTTGGAGTTAGCAGCCATAAACCAGCAGAAAACCCTTTAGTAGAGAGTTTTCACCACTGCCCCAGGAAAAGTTTTTGTGCTTGTGATGATTCTCAGTTTTACTTACTGAGCAGCTAAGAGTAAAAATCATGGCATTCACAGCTCTACAAAAGGTTAAGGGTATTTGGAGCTGAACTTGTAGTATGTCTGTCACATCCTGAGTATCGAATCACAGAATTGTTAAGGTTGGACCAGATGACTGTAACAGTCATCTTCTCCAGCACCTTCCTCACAAAACAGGCTGACCTCAAAGTGCTGTTACACAAGTATTGTTGCCTTGAACTGCTGCTCCAAAGAGCTGTGTTTGAGTAACTACTTCAAACCTTTCCCCCTAGGTGTAATGAACCCAGCCTATGAAAACTGTAGCATTTTGTGACTGGGTATTTTCTTGTGTCAGTTCATGTGTTTCTGCTGTCTTCTGCTAAACTTTGGTTCTGCAAACCTTTGAGATCCTGCAGCATCCGAACAAGAACAGCAACTCTGGGTAACAGATTCAAAGGGGGAGGTTTAAGAGGCAGAAGCAAAACCTGTAATCAGGGGTTTCACAAGGAGCTGTAGCATTTCATTTGCTCACAAAAACTGATGATTAATGTAAGTGTTGACTGTCATTATATGATGAAGATATTGCAGCTAAATGCAATCAAGAATTATTTTTCTAAGGGCCCTTTTGAAATAGCAGAAGGAAGCTTCTGAGGGCCTGGCCCCAAGAAGGAAGAAGAGGTGTCATACTTCAGGGCAGTGAAGCAAGTGGGAAGTGAAGCAAAGACACACAAGAAAATTCTGAATTTTTTTAAAGCCTTGTTTTCTGAAGTAACATGTCTGGTTTACCCTGATTGTACCAGTCTACTGGGGATCACAAATACACATTGCAATGTCTCTCATATTGATTTGATGCTTGTACCTTCTCATGACAATTTTCTAGGCATTTGAGTTAACCTGCAGTGATGTCTCCTATGATGATCCGTTTATTCTGTGATCCTCCATGGTGTTTTGTTTTAGAGGAATAGAGCTGTCAGTTTTTCACTTTTTTTTGTATCAAAAGGGAATGAACAATATTTGAGCCTGCGAGTGGGTGAATTTGGTTTTTAAGCAGAGTTAATTTGATCTTATCTGAAGATGTTTTAAACTGCTGATGGCATCTGGATGGGAGGCAGTGCCATGTGTCAGCAATGCTGGGAGTCTTAACTACTGCATTTTAACAACCCTGGGAAATGATGCAAAAGTTTTTATAGCATAATGTTGGCTTAGCTGTAGTGCAGAGCTCTCTAGTCACACAGATCACACAAAAAGCAAACTGCAGGTAGCTGAGCAGTGAGAAAGAGAATGTTCTTTACTCAGAGTATCATAAAATTGTTTTCAGGAGGTTTTGGAAAGAAAGCAATTGAATATGGCTTTAAATCCTGTCCTAGGATCCAAAACTTAAATCTTCCAACTGCACAGCTGGTATTAAATGCCATATTTCTCCTTACTTGTATTTTGCAAATCTTACAGATCACTTCGTAACTACCAGCAAATGAAGATGAAAGGAAAATGTGGCACTTTTCAGTGACCAGATTTACCTAGGGATTAACCTGAAGGGTTAATCTGAATTACCACCTCAATTAACAAAGCAAAGACTGAGCAGAACTAGGCAGGACAGAGAAGAGCCACAGGAAGCTCTGAGCAGGGAGGTTACTGTGAAGGCACAGCAACACCTTGCTCTGGAAGGGGGCAGGGAAAGACTTTGCTGTTCATGAAACACACCATGAATCTGATTCAGGCTATCTCAGGTCTTTGTGTTTGTTATCAGCTTGTCCTGGGGATATTGCTGAAGTCTCACTTTGCACCATTGTAATTTCTGTGGAAGAATTCAGCCAAGTGAAATGATTGTGCGAAGTGAAGCCGAAGGAGTTGCCAAAGTGCCGATTGAGGGGAGGCTGGAAGCGATGAGAACCTGTGCTGCACAATCAGTGCAGCTCCCTCTGGCTGTGCAGCATCAGCAGGAATGCCTGCTTCGGTTCTGCAGTGCTGACAGGATGAGTTTCACCTGCATTACAGAGCTTGTTGGAGTCAAGCCTTATCAGGCTTACCCTTCAGAAGAAAAGTTGTGGGAATGTCATTGTCACTTTGCCTAATTCTCCACAAGTGATTTTTGACATGGTGTGGTGTTTGTTAATTTTTTCAGACATTCTGTAGCAAACATATGTGCACAACACTTCTGCTTTACAGCTGTGTTCTTAAGTAGACAGTAGTCCTGCAGAATAACTTTGTGTAATCTCTGGGGTTTTCTGTTCATTTAATTCAGGTTCTTTTACTCTGGCTAATGTGGTAGTAAAGCTGCAAAACTGCAAGGAAGCTTAAGAATTCTGAAAGATTTTTAGTCTTTCTATTTGAAGTGTGTTAGAAGCAGCTAGCAGAAAACTTGCGTAGCTTGCCATTGTCACTTTGGAAGTGTTATTTCATTTAAAAGAACGGTACACTTCTACTTTGTAGTGATTCAGTAAAATTTAGGGGGAAAACAGGTGAACTGTGGATGCTTCAGGAAGGATTCTATTAAGCTCTTTCAGGCTTTCCTTCTTACTTTATAGAGAAAGGTGAAGTTGTTTTTTGTTTGTGTTTAAGATGAAACTGTCACATGAGTAATTGAGAATTATTTGAGAACTAAACAGGATTAAGACACTTTGTAAACAAAAAATATGGTGAGATATCTAAAATCATAATATAAAGATTGCTTCAAGCAGCATTTGACAGAGAGAAAATTCAGGACTTCCTTGTCTCTCTGACAGTAGTGCCAAAAGCCCAGGAAATTAAATACTACCTTCAAATTCTGAAGGAGTTTCACTTAATAGTTTCTCTTGGTTGATTTTTATGGGCAGCAGTGTGCAGTGAGGGGCAGGTGGTTCTCCCATGGTGGTCTATCACCACCTCGCCTCAGGTACCAAGAAAAGCAGCACAGGTGCTAAGCCACCCAGAATGTACAAAATAACATGAAATTCTTAACCACTGGGAATAGGATGATTGAGGAAGGAAGCTTTTCCTTTTTATTCCAGGGCATAAAAACGCAACAAGAGTTTCAAGCAAGTGGAGTGTGTTTGGTAACCAAGTAATCAGTCCTTCTTCAGCTCTAGAGGTAGTTTCCCCTTACAGAGGTAGATCTGGTGACTTCCTGAAGTCACAAGAGCTCCAGCTTCTCTTAAGAATGACTGTTTCAAGAAGGATTCTGCAACTCCTGCCTTGTTGCTGCAGCAAAACCTTCACTGCAGACAGTGGGCTGTGTGAGTGGAGCTCTTGTTATGAAATGCTTTCCTCTAAGGTCAGTCATCTGCGTGGGTGTGGGTGTGATAAGTGCTGCTGTCCTGTGTGATCTGTTCCTCAGAGCTGAAAGCTCTGCTTTTTAGTTGTGAAGATGCTTCTGCTTTTCTCATGCCATGTGACCTACCACTCATCCCTTCTTTGCCTTTAATCTTGGATTAGTCTGGAAATGCAAATGTAAATGGGGGCAAGAATCCCGTGACCAGTCTATTGGTCAGTGCTGACAATCTGGTGGCCTGAGGTAGGTTCAGCCTTGGTGTCATGGTCAGCCTGTGGCTGGTGAGAATTTTGGATGTGGTTTGCATGAGGCTGCTACTTCATGTGACTCTCCTGTGAAAGCTGCTGGATTGTCCTGCCTGTGGGAGAAAGCAAGAAAAGAGGCTCCTGAAACAAGTGTCATCAGCATCTTTTCTGGAACAGAATCTATGCCTAGCTCAGCACTCCTCTGCAGTGAAGCAGAGAGACCTTGAAGGAACTTTTCTCACTTGGTCTGTGTGTAACTGCAGTATTGGCACCTGCCTCAGATTTCTGACAGATGATACTTGTCTTGGACCATAGGACTCTGGTAAGGCTCAGAGATTGGACTCTGGGCTGCAGGGGCAAACAGCTGCTGGATGAAGATACTGATTCTCTCTACTGAAGTAGATGTGTCTTACCACCTGATCTGAAAGAGACAAGAAATTTATTTAGAGACAAAAGTTGATTTAGATACAAAAATCCACGTGTGCAGGATGGGGCAGTGCATAGACAAGATGTTGTTTCCAGAGCTGTGGTGTTTCTGGCTCTTCCATGAATGGATTAAAATTCTTAACTTTTCCTATTGTTTTCTTTTCCTCCCCACACAGGTGGTTTTTTGGAAAGATTCCCCGAGCGAAGGCTGAAGAAATGTTGGGCAAACAGAGACATGATGGTGCCTTCCTCATCAGGGAGAGTGAGAGTGCTCCTGGGGACTTCTCCCTCTCAGTCAAGTAAGTCATGCCTAGGAGCAATTGTGTGCTAATCAGGCATCTGCTGCTCCTTTGGACTGGTGAGTAAAGGGCAGGTGATTGTCAACACTGAGGAGCAGGAATAATCTCACAGACGCCCTATAGCATTCCTGTTGTACTGACATTTACTCCCTCTCTAATAGAACAAACACCTTTCCTCTGGTTTGCAGTGAGCCCACAGGACTGACCTGGTGGCACGTGGCTCACACAGGCCCAGGCACTGTCTGGTGCCTCTTTGTGGATCCCATTCCTCGCTCTTAGAGCCACAAAGCACCCAATGTGGACAACTTCCCATCCTCCTTCATTCCTCCTCTGCAGTGCAAGTTGCTGCTTTATCTTCCCTCTGTGTCATACATTTGCTAGTATGTTTTTCTCTGCTTGGCACATGCTAGTCATATTCCCACTGACTAGCACTGGACATGGAGCTGTGAAACCAGAGGTCCATTTGAACTCTCACAAGTATATTCCACATGGCTTAAGAAGAAATTCTTCTCTGTGAGGGTGGTGAGGCCGTGGCACAGGTTGCCCGAAGAAGCTGGGCCTGCTCCATCCCTGGAAATATTAAATGACAGGTTGGACAGGGCTTTGGAGCAACCTGGTCTAGTGGAAGGTATCCCTGCCCATGAGAGGAGGGTTAGAATGAGGCGGTCCTTAGGTGATTCCCAACACAAGCAATTCTGTGGTTCTCTGATCTGAACTCATTCAAATAGAGGTATTAGAAACTTGAAAAGGTATATGAAGTAATTTAATGTAGGATGGGGGTGGGAGGGAATCTGTCCTCAGCAGTTGATTTTGGCTTTTTTGGTTTTTAAATTATTTTCTATAATCTTCCCCTTTTCTACCATAAATAAAGAAGATTTTCTGTAGAATCCTTACAACATTTTTATTATTCATGTGCAATTCCAGCTGGCTCTGTTTTCTGTGGCTGTCAGTGATCCGTCTCAACAAGATTTGTTTCTTTTTTTCTGGTCATCTTTGGTCTGTAACCAAATTTTTGTCCTTCTGTACAGCAGCACTGAGTCATGCCAGCAAACTGGATTAAAGCCACTGATTTTAGAGATGTTTATATTTCTGTCTTGGATAGAGTCATTCAGGCTGGAATATTAGATATGAATGGAAGCTTCAATTGCAGAAAGTGCATTCCTTTAAGAAACAGAAAGTTACAATGGCATAGCTGGGCCTGCCTGTTCAGCTTGGTGTTGCCATCTGGTGGTAATGTCTCGGGTAGTTTTTCCTGTGTGTATAATTTAGGAAAGTCCTTTTCCTAAACAGTGATCTGTAGGATTTGGAATTGTGAGAAGCTCAGAGGTTGAGGAAGGCAGAGCAGAGGCAGCACCCAGGAGTTGTTTTAAGGCAGTGTCTGCTTTCCCCACTGATGTATAGGAGCCATGCATGCCAAACGGGAACAGTTGTCTTCTGTTTTCAGTGTTATAAGCTGAATTAAAATTACCAATGTGCCATTCATCTGTAAAATCCCAGTGGACCTCTCCAGAGTTCCTCTTTATTCAGAGTAAAACCGTTGGAAATGTAGCTTCAATTGAATGCCGTAATTTGTCAGAAAAACCATGGAATTGAAGTTGCTGGTTTATGGTGCAGCATCATCTTTGAATACTTTGGGGTTTGAGGGGTTTTTTTTCTGTTACGTTTTGTTTTGGGTTTTTTTTTTTTAAAAAACCAGAGAGGTCCTTTTATTTCATAAGAGAGCCTTTTGCACAAGTCCATTCTGCTTGCCAAAGGAGCCAATTCTGCCCTCCCTGTGGCAGCATGGCAGCATTTTCCCAGAAATTTGCCTGTAATGGGACTGGTGCTTATGCATTGCATTATTGCACGTACCCAGTGGTGCTGTGGGAGGGAGGGACTGAGGCTGTGAAAAGCAGAGGACCATGGCAAGAGTAGCACAGGCTGAGAGTGGCTCAGTCAGTTGTGAAACTGCTGGGTGTGAAGAGCTAAACCAAAGTGTTTGTGCTGTTTGACTGGCAATTCTGTGTTTGGGGATGTGAAGTGGAAAGCACCAGGGTGCAGCTGTGTTGCTGTGACCTTGCAAAGTCCCTGGCATTTGTCCTTGGGACTCTGCACCATCTTCAGCAACACAGGTGATGGCATATGTAACATACATCAAGGAGTACATGTGATTCCAGTTATGGGATTGCATCTGTGTTATCAATGTCATTGACAGTTTTCACTGTGCCCTGAAGGACCTTCTTGTTCCAAACTCTGTGCTGATGATCCCTAAAGGAGTTCCCCATGGCTAATAACATGCTCTTTTATGTTCTTCATTCTTTCCACGCAGGTTTGGAAATGATGTGCAGCACTTCAAGGTGCTTAGAGATGGAGCTGGCAAGTATTTCCTTTGGGTGGTGAAGTTCAATTCTTTGAACGAGCTGGTAGATTATCACAGATCCACATCTGTCTCCAGGAACCAGCAAATATTTCTCCGGGACATTGAGCAGGTGCCACAGGTAAGAGAAGTGTCCCCGTAGAGTGCCCTGGTCAGGCTGTTGCAACCACAGTCTGAAGTGGGATTGTATTTTAGAGTGAGAAAGAAGCTGACTGATTTTTTTACTTGTGAAAGTGTATCTTTAGATCCTGCAGTCAAAATTTTACTGGTAAATAAGCTGCATTCTTGTGCAAAGCCTACGTGCAGTCCTGGTCTCCCTGGAGTTGGAGGCAAAATTATTTGTGGTGCTTGAACATTTGACTTGTTTTAATGTTTATAGATTCTGTTGCAGGAAGATCATTTGATTCCTGTGAATTAAAAATGGATTTGCTCCTGTTACAGGGCACAGTTAGAAAGGATAGGGAAGTGCTTGGTTAATGGTTGGACTTGCTGATCTTAGAAGGTCTTCTTCAGCCTAAACAATTCTGTGATTCTGTTCTGATTTATACCTGATCATAGCCAGAAGTGCAGCCCTCAGTGAGGCTTTGATATTGGGCTTTCCTGAGGAGGTGGTTACAGCATATGGAGATCTCTGGTTTGGACCTAGCCAGTGTGAAGAGAATCCAAAAATGGTTGTGAAGTGCCAGCAGAGCAGCTTGTGTATATCCAACTCTTTATTTTGTTCAGTTTTCTAGGTCAGAGTGTTGTATTTCATGTAACTGCATGTTTTGTCAGTTCTGGGTAAATCCTTTTGCTTCTTTGTACAGCATTCTGGTTCTAGCCTGAAGACAAGGGTGTGGAATTCGTGCAGCTGTCCAGGTGCCACGGGCAACTTTGTCACAGTTTGTCTGAACTTAACACTTGGCTCTGCACTGTCAGGTCAGGGATAAACAGAGGGTGAGAAAACAGCTGGCTGAAAAGGACAAGCATGAAGAGAACTTCCTGACCTCACGATTTTAAGACTGCAAATGTATTTTAAATGCACTGTTAGCTTTTCCATCAGAAAGGAAGACGTGCTGACCAGGCAAAATGTTCTGTGACAGAAGAGTTAAGGAAAATGTGTAAAATATCAACATCCAGTTTTTAGGGGGAACTTTGTGTAGATCAATAATATTTGTGCTGTCAATTATGAAAACAGGACAAGTAAGTAGCAATATTATTGTATTGCTATAGAACACAGATTTACAATGGGCCACAAAGAGTGAAAAATACTAGAAAAACATGAGAATCATCTGCTCTATTTCAGCTCTTTCAGAGAAACTTGACCTTCTTCTGAGGTGTTCTACAGCCTGTCCATTACTGTTTTAGCACCTCGTTGCAGCTGTTGGGAGCTGGCTTGCAAGGAAAGGGAGTAGCCCAAATGTTTGTTGTTAATCTTCGGTGTAAGACAGCTTCTGCCCGCAGGAGCAGGTGCTTGGAGTACCGTGGGTGATTCTCACTGTGTATGTTTCTTGTTCCCCTTTCAGCAACCAACATACGTTCAGGCCCTGTTTGATTTTGATCCCCAAGAGGAAGGAGAGCTGGGCTTCCATCGTGGAGACTTTATCCAAGTCCTTGACAATTCTGACCCCAACTGGTGGAAGGGAGCGTGCCGCGGACAGACGGGCATGTTCCCACGCAACTACGTGACCCCAGTGAACCGGAACATCTAGAGAGAAATATTAGAGATTATTTAAGGAAACCAGAGAAACAGTAAATACACATACAGAGCCTAACTGCAGCCAGTGACCTAAAAATCACACGGCGGTAAAACCAGAGTCACCTGTGAGGTGATCCTCCTTCCCTCAGTACGGAACTTCAGGGGCGGGGGGAAGAGTTCAACTTACACACCAAAACTTATCTTAAAGGAAAAAAAAAAAAAGGAAATAAAAAAAAGGAGAGAGAGAGAGAGAAAAATATGAAAATAACAAATTTCCTCAGCTGCTCCTGGGTTATCCCCTTTTATTCACTCTTGTTGCGAATGAGTGTTTTAAGGTCACTTAAGGTCTCACCACCACAGCTCTTCTTGTTTCCCCCTCCTCCTCTGTCCATCAGTGCATGAAGTTTTAATGCCATATAAAGTCCTAGCCAATGCAGTTAAAGGAAAAGGGAGAAACTCTGCTGGTATTTTCTCTCTCTGCAAACGGTCTTCATTTGACATGAAGGGACATGAGAGAAGAACCAAATCCACAGTCCTGCCTTTAAAAAAAAACAAAAATCATCAGTTTCTGCTTTTGCCTTCAACATTCAGCATTTCTTGCCTGGGAAAGATGAGGTGTTAATCTAATTTTTATTGTCTCTTCTCCTTTGGCACTTTCTTCTGAAGCTCAGCAGCTTCCAAACAGAGGAAGGGAGAAGAGTTGTGTGGCTTTTTGTTCTGTTTTTTACTTTTGAGTCACAGAGCTGCTTTGAGAAACTCCAACGTACAACTGAAGTCTATTAATGCTGTGCTGACAGCTTTTTGGTTTTTTCTTAAAGGTGTACGGTTGAGCACATTCTGTAATTTTTTCCATAGTGCCTTCCCCTTATTTTCTTTTTTATTATTTTTTAAGTTAAAAGGACAGTCCAGAGCTTTTCAGAGGATTTTTTTTTCTGCCTATGTGTAAATAAATACTTTGGGGGAAGGGGGCAAAGGAGGGTGGTTTTATCAATGGACACTTGAGAAAAATCTAAAAACAGAGATGGAGCTTTAATCTTCAGATTTGTCTTACTGTTCAACTTCCCTTATTTGAAGGAAAATAAAATCATGGCATTCAAGTGGCAACTTAGGCTGCTCAGAGGTGGAGAGCTGCAACCAGGAGCCTCAAAAGAAGTAAGAAAAAGGGGAAAGTTATGATGAGGAAAAATATTTTGGGGAGGGAGGGTTAAGTGGGGAATTTGAGAAATAATAGCCCTGAGATGTCCTACAAAATGTACATTCCTTTGGTGGAAAACTTCATAATGCAGAGAAACCTCAAGAAATAGTGCTTGAAAAAAATTTTACGCTCTTAGTGAATGTTTCTACGTGATGCATGTGATCAGCCTGTCTCCTCGGCCTGGATAGGCAGTATTTGCAGTCGTGTTGCTCTTGAGAAGTGGAGTTGGCATCCCTGTTCTCCAGTCTCTCCTCCCTCCTCAGGTCAGTGTTCCTGTTGAAGTAGCTCCCCGCCCGCTCCCGTTCACAGCAGGCTGTGTGTGACTGTTCTCCCCACCCTGCACCCCAGGGCGTCTCTGGTGGCCCTTTGCTCCTCACCAGAGCAGTGTGACATTAAATTGGACAGAAGGAAAGCAATCAGCCCGCAGCGCTCTCTGTGCCAATCTTCAGTTGCGTTGTTTTTCCCTTGGTGGCCGTTTGGCTGGATCCCTTCACCCCACCAACACACCCCAACCTGCAGCGGAGATCTCCTCCCGCCCTGCCTCAGCACGGGCAATCTTTTGTTGGAGGGTGCCTTTTTTTGTAGTAAGTGTTACAAAAGTTTGACTCCTGAGATGAACTCTGCCTTACACTTTGATTTTCCAGCAAATGAAAGAGAGAGCTACCCTGTAGAGTATTACTTTTCCCCCCTCTCCTTGCTAGCTGTCACTCACTTTCTTCCCACTTTGTAAAGTGATTGGAAAAGGAATCTATGGCATTCTACACCTGGACCATTTGATTGTTTCCTTATTTTGGAATTGGTGTATATCATGCAGCCTTGCAGACATATGTCTTGTGTGTGTATATATATTAAAAAAATTTTCTGTGTTTAAATAAAAAAAGGCCTATGTACTTAATCCTTTAACTCTGCAGCAGCATTTGGTAGATAGTAATTAACTGTGAATAATAAATATACATTGAATTCTTCACTTGAGCATCTGTCTGTTATTTCAGTTAACTGACCAAGCGATGACTGAGCTTGTAGTTCAGACACTTCTGGAGCCTTTTGCTAAAAGGGGGAGGTGGTGTTGGGCTGGTATAAGCACAGCAGCCAGGTTCAGGCTGTTGTGGCTTTGGATCTGCTCCATCAGGGCCCTGCAGATTGTTTTCACTTCTGTTCTGTTACCTGAAGAAGAGTGGCTCTGTTGGGCTAACAAGGCATGTGGTCAGCTCTCTGCAGCTTCTCCCCAGCCTTTGCTAATGGTCAGAAAGTACCTGTGAGCATGAATGGTGTAGTCAAGGCCTACATGGGAGTTTTGAGTGGTTTTTAAACAGTTGCTCTTAATTACTGTGTTTAAATACTGATGATGTCAAGGTGGAAATGCCTGGCTACTTCCACAATTAGTTATTTATTTTTCTTTTTTTGTGCCAGAAGTCAGTATGGAAAATTCATGGTGTGGTTTGAAAAGCTTGGGGTTTTTTTGTAATGTAGCAGTACATGTTGCTCGAAGTGATGTTTTACTGTACGTTGGGTTGCTTAGAAATCTCACTTCCCCTGTGCTTTATGGAGACAAGGTTTGTTAGTCTGTGTGGTTGTGTAAGGTGGAGGTGGCGGTGGGAGCAGTGCTGAGGGCAGTGTGGGCTGCTGCTGACCTTCCCCTCTCACAGTCCTGGCTCATGGACCAGAGAAGGGCAGCAGAGCTGGGGGAGAGTCTGGATCACAAGTGTGATGAGGCAGGGCTGAGGGAGCTGGGGTTGTTTAACCTGGAGAAGGGAAGGTCCAGGGGTGACCTTTTTGCTCTCTACGACTCCCTGATAAGAGGGTGCAGCCAGGTGGGAGTCAGGCTCTTCTCCCAGGTAACAAGTGGCAGGACATAATCTTAAGCTGCACCAGGGGAGCTTTAGGTTGGACATCAGGAAAAATTTCTTCATGGAAAGGGTGATTAGACATTGGAATGGGCGGCCCAGGGAGTTGTAACTCTCCCTGAGGGTGTGTAAGGAAAGACTGGATGTGGCCCTCAGTGCCATGGTCTGGCTGACAAGGTGGTGTTGGCTCGCAGGTTGGACTCCATGGTCTCAGGGGGTGTCTCCAGTCCCACCGATCCGGGGTTCTGCGGACGCCGCATCCCGCGTGTGGCGGACGTGGGCGCCGTTCCCAGGACTGCATCTCCCAGCGGCCCCCGCGGCGCGCAGGCGCAGTGCGGAGCCGGCGGCAGAGGGTGAGGCGGCGCGGCGGGAGTCGGCCCAGGGCCGGACAGCCCCGGTGCCGCCGGGCTCGGCTCGGCCCCCCCGCTGGTGGCTGCCGCTGGCGGGGCCGGGAGCTGCGGGGCAGAGGGAGTGATGCAAAGGGGCATCTGTGTGTGTCCCGTGGGGTGAGAAGGGAGTTTGGGGTGAGGAGGGGGCTGTGGGCCTTGGCGTGAGGGGACTGTGGGGTGGGGACTCGGTGTGGGCAGGGCTCACTGCTCCTGTGCCCCGGCCCAGGCTGGGGACGGCCGGCAGGCATGGTGGGTTACGATCCCGAAGGCAGGTGCGTGTCCACGGTGGAAGCGGCTGCAGCAGGATCAGCGTCTGGCTTGGTCACTCGGGTCCTTGTCAGCCCCTTGGACGTCCTCAAGATCCGCTTTCAGGTACCTCACTCGCGGCGTGCCCAGGGGCCGGCATGAAAGAGCCTGTCAGGGAGCAGAGCTGATCCTGTCCTGGGTGAACAGGTCACCTGTGCAGCCAGAGAGCAGTAAATCTGCTCGTCAGGCCTCACCTACGTTGTGTGCAGGTTATGCAAGGAAGTAGGGCTATCTTGTGTCCACCGCTTCTATTTATACAACTTAACTTGTGTGGGAATGGAATCTTGTGTTTCTCAGAGTTCATTCTCTTTCTGGTTTTGTGAATGACTTACTTACACTCTCTGACTGAATTTCACCATCATCCTTCCTGCTTATCTTTGTGTTCATGCACCTTTTTATTCCTTTAGAGCCCTTCATAAATAATATCCCAGTCAGATCTGAATGTGGTTCTGTGCGAAGACGGAATGTCATCCCTTTGCATTGGCTGGGTGACAGGGTTGTGAATTCCTGAACTGGACACTTGAACCAGTGTTGAAGGGTGAAATTGAAAATATTTTCTCCCATTTCCTCCAGCTCCAGATCGAGCAGCTCTCCTCCAGAAACCCCGCGGCCAAGTACCACGGCATCCTGCAAGCTGTGCAGCGCATCTTCCGGGAGGAGGGCTTGACAGCCTTCTGGAAGGGCCATGTTCCAGCTCAGATCCTTTCTGTTGGCTTCGGAGCTGTTCAGGTGAGGGCACCAGGCATCACCTGGGCATACTGTGTGTACACAGGACACTGCTCTGCTCCCTCAGACCATATGTGTTCAGGAGTGGAAAGGTTGTATAGCTGTATAAAGCTGCTGAATAATTCCTAAGTTAATATTCCTGAGCTGGCTGAATAGACTGGAGCACAGCGAGAGCAAACTGAGCTCTGTCTGTATCTGGTGTCATAGATAAGCCCTCTCTACTCCTGACATTTGGCTTAGCTGCTCATGCCCCAAACCTGGGCAGTTTTTTGCTTCTAGTCATGCTGTCACCCTAAGGGCTTGTTAGGAAAAAATCAGTGAAGCTGATGAGGGTGTTTTACACAGCACTATTATGCTTAATTTGTAAACATTAGTAACAGCTTTAGGAGCAGTGGGTGAAAGGGTAAAGGAAAGCATATCTGTGACATAGCAAACACTCTTGTGGAGCACAGAACATTAAAATTGAGTTTTTCACGATTCTAAATGCAAGAATTAGCAGAAGTGTCGGACACCAGAGTATCCCAAGCGTTCCCCGGGCTGCTTGGTGATTTTTACACGTTGCAAGTTGGGGAGGACTTTTGAAGGACGTAGAAGGTGGTAACAAGCGGAGAGGGGTGGAGCTGTTGGTGAAATGAGAGAGGAGCGGGAAACCTGTGTGTCATAAGGATCGGCCTCCTGACCCGTGCATCTTGTTTCTGCAAGTTCATGGCGTTCGAGAGCCTGACGGAACTGATGCACAACGTCACCTCCTTCGAAGCCCGCGCCTCCTTCGTGCACCTGGTGTGCGGGGGCCTGGCTGCCTGCACGGCCTCGGTCGCAGTCCACCCTGTGGACACGCTGCGCACCCGCTTTGCTGCCCAGGGTGAGCCAAAGGTGAGGCTTAGCATTCCATGTTGCAGTAGCAATATTTCACAGGTCTGAAGATGCAGGAGGTTTGAAAGCACATACAGCATTGTGGGTTAAAATGAAGGAGCAGGTGCTGTTACGGCCGGTGTTTGTACTGTTGCCAAGTTATCCTTCGTGCTGTTGACACAGCTTTCCTAATTGTGTTTTGGTGCTTCTGATCCTGACAGGTGATGCAGAAAGGGGAAACTGCCCTTAACAGGATAGCTCAGTTTTTTGCTTTGGCTATTGGCTTTTTATAGAACCTGCTCCCCAGACTGTTGAACATTGCATTTTTGAAACTCTGCACATGCAGGGAGTCATGTTTAGATAATGATGGGGATGATACTTGAAACTAGTCACCTTTCACCTGTGCTTCATGTTCTTATTTACACGAGAATTGGTCTCTGCGCTAACTAGGTCTGTTATAATGGGATAGATTTGTATCAGAGCCATTTCTGTATTTAGCCTGCAGTAGAATTACAGTATGTATTATATGAATTGTGTTGCAGGAGTTAAGAACTGTTAAAAGAAAAATAATCATGTCTGTGATGCAGGTGGTCTCAGGACTCAGCTCCATGCCTTGTTTCTTTTAAGTCAAAAGGGCCTAGCTGTGTGGGTGTGGAGAGTCACCTTGCTCCTCACTTTGTGCTGAAGACAGTTGTATTTTGGGCAGTGGGGAATTCCTATACCCATTACTGGGAAATGACCTGACCTTTGGTTGGCTGTTTTTAAGTTCACTGGAAAGTCGCTCTGCCTCTTCCTTGTTGTACAGATTTACCCCAACCTTCGCCATGCAGTGGTGACCATGTACCAGACAGAAGGGCCTCGGACTTTCTACAGAGGTTTGACCCCCACACTCGTTGCTATCTTCCCGTATGCTGGTCTCCAGTTCTTTTTCTATAACATCCTGCAGCAGTTTTCCAAATGGGTGACTCCAGCTGAAGCAAAGAATGGAGGTAGGAACTTGGGGCAGTGATGGTTGCAGTCAGGAGAGAAAGAAGATGAATGCTAGTTTGGGTGACTGATGTAAGCTCTGTTGTCCTTTCACATTTTTTGATGCAACATCTGAAAAGTGTCTCTTATTTCCCACCTCTCATTTTTACCCCTGCAGGGAAATGCCAAATTAAGTACAGCAGAGTTTACAAACAGCTCCCATTGTGCAATAACTGTGATGGAAGTGGGTGGATGGGAAAGTGAAGTGTCACAGGCCAGGGTGCTCTTTAACAGTGTCACATTACTGATACTGTGGGAAGACAGTGCTGCCATAATCTTTCTGTTTCATTAGTGCTGTGGGGACAGGACTCTTGGATTTCTGTAGTAAATCTGCCTGCAGATTCCAGCACAGCTGTTAGGGAAGAGGATTCATTTACTCTAATTTAAAGCTGCCAGGCTCTTGATTTGGTATTTTTATGTTGATTTCTAGCTCTGTTGTAAGAGAACCTCATCCTGATGCAACCTGCCACCTTGGCAGTTCTAGATACCTGTGCCTCCTTGAGCAAGAGGGATGCAGCAGCAGCATGACTTTGTTCCTCAATGGAATTTCTTCAGCAGAGGAACTAGACTTTTCAATATCATGTCTGCCTATTTAATTTTAGGTGGTAGAGGCTGATGG
This sequence comes from Hypocryptadius cinnamomeus, assembly GCA_013400635.1. NCBI lineage: Eukaryota > Metazoa > Chordata > Aves > Passeriformes > Zosteropidae > Hypocryptadius > Hypocryptadius cinnamomeus. The sequence continues at coordinate 125,151 of VYZP01018080.1, read as the reverse complement.
TGGTTTTGTGCTGGGACCTTATGTTTGTCAGGAAAAAGTCTAATACAGAACTCATTTCCCACAAGATTCTGAAATCATCAGGCAGTGTCAGCTTGAGACATTCCAATCCAGAATACATCAGCCTGAGCAGTCAGGGGTGCAAGATTTCCAGTGACCAGGCTTTTACTGGGGGGGCATGAAAACTTTCATCCACTGGCAGCAAGTTGTCTGGTGACTGGGGATTGGGGTTTTTTGAGCAGAGCAAAAACATAAGTCAGTGTAATGGACCAAGAGGAGCTCGTCCTCTGATTCCAACAGACATTGCAAGCCTGAAAAAATACAGATTGAGATTCTTTGGCTGAAACTATTGCAGAAGAGGTGATATAACTTCGAAGGACTTTTTTGACCTTACTTCTTGTGAAAAGTGATTTTTAACTTACCTCTTGTGATCTTTAATCAGAATTCCGTGATCATCCTCTTTTTTTCCTCCCTGTTATCCTTTTCCCTTTCTGCTTCTCAGCCAGCATTAGAAACCTTGTCTGCGGCAGCTGTGCTGGAGTCGTCAGCAAAAGCCTCACGTACCCTTTGGATGTGGTCAAAAAGCGACTGCAAGTGGGTGGCTTTGAGCACGCTCGGGCAGCCTTTGGGCAGGTGAGAAATGCTGGAAGTGGTGGATTTTCCTGAGTATGGACTAGTCCACTGCACTGGAATGCAGTGACAGTCCACCAGTGGTACCTGTTGAGTTCATGCTTGGGTTGGGAGCTCCCAGTGAGCACTGGTCTCATTTAATAATGTGAATTTATACTTGAACATACTGGGTTTATTTTATGATAGGTCCCAGGAGGGACCTGTCCAACATATCTGTACTCTGGCTTGTCATCCCTCCCCATCAGCTGTGTCTTGGAGCTGGGGATGAGTCAGGCAGGCAAAGGGATTTTGATTTACTTTACTTTTTTAGTTGCAGTTTGTTTTTTCTGATTCAGAACCAAATTAGTAGCAGAGGATGACACTGGCTCTGTGCTGGAGTCACCTGGCTGTCAGGCTCCACTTCTGCAATTAATATTTTGACACAATAAATTTGCACCAAGTGTTCAACATGTGTTTTATGTATGAGAATAGGCTGAAATTCAAAACAAATTAAACACTCTGGTGTTCTTTAGCACCATTATTACCACCTTAAAATACACTTGAAGACAAATATAGATCTTTCAAGGAACTTTCTCTTTTTTTTTTTTTTTTCCATGAAGTGTGGAAATTTTCTATTTTTCTTAAAATTCCTGGGGTCTGAGAAAGAAGTCAGTCTGTACCTAAGAAATTCTGGAATAGGATTTTGATGTCTCAGCCCATTGCATTGGATGCTTTTCATCTTGTAGTAAGATACAGAATTTGTTCTTAGCATTGATGTATCACAAGATGTTAAAATTGCACAGTGTAACATGACAACATGCAGACAGCTAATTTGGAAACTTCTAAGTGTTGTAGCTGTGTTTGCTTTCTGTCAGAAAACTCAACATTTTTTCCTTCTTAGACAGTGAAGGGGATAGAAAAACAGCAGCTGTGCAATCTGAAATAATGACTTCACAAACCTCTGGCATAAATTTAAAGTCATGCTGTTGTTGCATGCAGAGGTTTTACAGCCATTCAGTGAATGATGTGCATAAACCATTGCTGATGGTGTATGTTCTACATTTCCTCTATCCTGCTCTCTCTAAACTCTCTCTGAAAGTTTCAGTTAGTTATTATATTATCCAGAAAGGCATCTCCAGGCTGCATGTCAAGATAATGTTTCTGTGGTATAGTTTGGGAATCTTTGTGGTTTTTTCCAATTGTCCTGAAGTTTTCTTGTTTAACCTTGTTGCCATTTCTCTCCCAGGTACGGACGTATGGGGGTCTCCTGGACTGCATGAGGCAGATCATGCGAGAGGAGGGCCCAGGTGGGTTCTTCAAGGGCCTCTCTCCCAGCTTGCTGAAGGCTGCCTTCTCCTCCGGCCTCATCTTCTTTTGGTACGAGCTGTTCTGCGGCCTCCTGTGCGCCCTGAAGAGCCCTGAGAGCACAAAGAGGAAGGAAGGCTGAAAGGGATGTGTGTGGCTGCCTGCTGTTCTCCTCAGGAGGGGAGACGGACGGCCTTGCTCTGTCATGAGCATGTTGGAAATGTCAGGGCTCCCGGAGCTCCCCCAGCCTGTGGGGAATCACCTCCTGGGACCAAGCAGAAGGAGAAGGCAACTGCAGTTCTGCCGGAGACACTGAACTGCTTGGCTGGGAGCCATTCAACAGAGCACTTTCCTTCTGTCTCCTCTCATATCAGTGCACATTTAGTGGGGAGAGAGGGAACCAACAGACCACTCCCTAGCAATGCCTGTGCTCTGGAAAGGCACCCAGTAAAGTGGGTGAATCCCTGAGCTCGCCCTGGATCCCAGAGAGGGGATTCTGGCCCAGCCTCGTGCTGCTTAACCAACCAAACGCCACGTCCTAGCACTGCATCTGCACAGCTTTATTCCTTTGCTCCATGCCTGCTGTTTGCACCACATTCTTGTCTCGGTGTTGCACAGGTCGCTCTGTCCTGCTGGTATAAAGTCAGGTAAAGCCACATTAGTGCACAGACCCTCAGTTTTCCTTTCCTTTGCTGCCAGCTGCTGCTTCTTGGTCACCACTTGCTAGCTGAGCATTTTCTGTCATCTTAAACACAGCATCTTCTCTGATCATGCTGGATCAGACTTGTTTTTCCTTTAACTTCAGTGAACCTGATTGTATGCTGAATTCCCTTTTCTCTTCCTGGGTGTCTGGCCATATATCTCTTAGGGATTTGCAATGCTTCATACTTTTTACAAGAAAACTTGCATATTAAGAGCCCCATTCGGAGGGGATTCAACGCACAAACTAAGTTTTTACTCCAGGGTGCTTTGTTTCAAAGCACTGAGTAAACAAATGCTGTATAGAGTTAAGAAATAATTATTCTAAGCTGGAATAATGAAGGGAAAGTCCTGTGGAAACTAGTACTTTTTTTTAATCATTATTTATTTAATAGCACCTCTGAATGTATCTAACAAGTATTTCTGTAGTGGCCTCAAAATATTTCAGAACCTCAGTCCTGCACTGGTGCTAGCAGATGAAAATGTTTTGACAAGATTTGCTGAAGTGAAAGGAATGAACATCAAATGGGAATTGGTTGGCTGAGCGTGGTGTTTCACATGGATGATTGAATTAGAGATGGAAAAGTGTTTTTCTGGAATTTCAAAGGTTTTATGAGTGGTTAAAAAAAACCAACAAAACAACCTACCAAGAACTCTGATTTATGTAACAGTGGAAAAGAGGAAAATTACTTTCTTCCTCCTCTTTTATTCTGTGTTTTTTCAAGCCTAGCAGGGTGTGGCTGGACTGTGTGGAAGGCAGAGTTCCCAGCCCTGCCATACAAAAGCACGTTAGTCATCTGCAAGGGGTGGATAAGGCAGAGCACTGCAGTTATTTGGAGGATGGTTTGATGGTTTTTAACACAGAGCTTTTCCGAGCTCTTTTGCAGTATTCAGGGTGTTAATCCCAAATGGTCTGGCCAGATCCCAGCGTGACCAATTCCATTCCATTGACGCAACTTCTGGCAATTTTGAGCATATCAGCATTGCTCACTTATCCTGAGCTATTGTGAGAGGCTGTTTTTAAAAAACAGCTGTTTCACTGGTGGCTGAGGTATCTGGAGAAATTCCTTGCCAAGCCCGGGCTGAATAACTTTATGTCTCCTATGGGTTTGAGATCTCGGAGTACAAAGTGGCCTGCAGGTGACAGAGCTGCGTAAAATTAAGTTCATTGAGCAGTGTCAGTGTCAGGCAGGAGGCCAATATGTGAGTCTTAAAGAGGGAGAGAGAGCTGCATATCATCTAAAAATGGCCATTTTGTTAAGAGCACAAAGTGCAGGAAATGTGGAGTTTCTCCAAGTGCCTCAATCTTATTGTCATTTTCCTGTGTTATTTAGGCTCTTCTGAGATTCCTCAGAATCTTCTTAACGATGTTTAGCCTTTGTTTATTGTTCACCTGTTGTTCTTGGAAAGACATCATGAGGAGTAATGAACTTAGCCTCATGACATCCTTCTGAGGAAGAGAAATGTCTCTTTTCAAAACAGACACAAACGGGTTGGCTTTGTTACTGTCTTTTGTTGCTGGTGAGAGGAATGCCGTCATGGTTAGCAGGGACCGGCCAGAGCAGAAAATATTCGGTGCTGACCTAGGCTTCCTTAGGAAATGGGGACTCATCCGTCCTGTCTAAACATTGCAAGACTTGTTTTCCATTTTTTGTCAAAGAGCTGCTGTTAAACCGCACAAAATAGGGGGAAACTGGTTGGGAAATCAGCAGCAGGAAAGAACAGGAAGATCTGTGCTCTGTTAAGATGACATTCCTCGAGGGTGCTGTGGAGCTTGAAGTGATGCTGGTATGGGCAGCTTGGCTGCTCCACAGAGAGGGCAGCACTGGAGAGTATGGAGCAGCTTTTCGTCTCTGGGGTCGTTTTTTCCTCCACTCTGCATTAACAGAGCTTGCCTCCACCCAGCAGATGGCAAAGCTGGAGTTTAAGTTGTGCCTGTCTGGCCCAGGCTGTGGAAGAGACACTCCCTGTCAGAGGCCTTTAGGCTGTGACCATTTGTGTCACAAATGTTACAGGCCCATAAAGGCATCTGGGCTTCCAGTGAGAGAGAGAAAAGGGTGACAACCTCAACAATATTTGGAGCTGCATCCAACAATCACTTCTTCACCTCTGATCAGCAGCATCTGACCCTTGTTGATTTCTCTGTGGGATTGAGGCTGAATGAAGCACTAGGAGGACAGGTCTTATTTCTTAAGCTGCTCTGGAAAATCACATGCTGTTAGGAGCTAAATCTTTTAGAATTAGAGGAGCAGGAGATGGGAGAGATCTGTGGTCACCTTGTTCTCCGAGGTGCTGGGACAGATACACTCTTGGAAGCTGTGTGCTCCCGTTCAGTGTGAAGTGACTCAACATGGCAAATGCCTCACTGTGAGACTTGGCTGATTTTGGCCCTTGGGATTTCTTTCCAAGCTAATCCTCTCACCAGGGATTTGCCTGCAGTTCACCTCACAAGCTGCTCAGCAGTTGCGTTTGTTTTCTTCTAGTGCCTTTTACCATGAGAACAACCACAAACTCCTTAGCAGGCAGAGCGTTGGTGAGGAACTGTGCCGCAGTCGTTTGCAGCTCCACCACGGCACTGAGCCAGTCTTGGACACACAAGATCTGCGAGGAACATGCTGATTCCTGCAGTGCTGGCTGGCTCACCAAGTTCCTAGGACAGTCCCACTCTCAGGATACTCATCCAGAGCTGCACAGCATCATTTTTGACAAGAAATGAATGTTTTACAGTCGGGACTGGAATAGATCATATTTAATTTGGATTTAAGTTTCTCTTGTGATGTAGAAACTGTAACAGTGGCATTTTGCTGTGTTGCTTGAGTGGATCTTTTGCAGCAGCTGTTTCCTGAAAGCATCCGAGCACAACACGCACAGTGTGCGCCTACCTTTTAAGACAAGGTACATTAAATATTTTGTTATGCAGTGGCTGGCTGCAGTTGTTTTATTTTTCTTCTTCGTGCCTCTGCTGGACCCTGCAGGAACATCGAGGCCCTCCTGCTGCCTGAAAGGGAGAATAGTCAGGGCCCAGAGCATAGGGGCAACAGGAGCCATATGGGCTTTCCATCGCTGGCTTGTGGGTGCTCCTCAGCCGTAGGCAGAACTGTACCCTCTGCTGGGTATCACTATTGAGAACTGCACCAAAAGGGATCAGCCAAGGGGGATTTTTGCAGCCCAGTCCCACTGCTGTGTTCTAGAGGGGCATTTGGAGCTGTGGTAGCCAGTCCTGAGCGTCACACCCCCGGTGGAATAGTTCAGGCTTTGTTTGTATCCAGCCAGGCCATGCAGTGCTACAGAAAATATTCCCAAACGGGAATGTGCTCCCTCAGCCATTCCCTGGTTTCAGCAGCCTGTCTGCTCTGCAGTGAAGACTTCACCACCTGTAGGGTCTTCCCGTATGAAATGGTTGAGATTTGAGAGAAAAAAACGTGAAGCGTGTTATACCATACTCGGCTCTCGTTGCAGTGTGTTGGTTTACTGCCTCTCCTCTTTCCTGACTTTTTTCCTACTCATTTTTTAATGCCATTGATCTGCAGCCTGCCCTGGCCCAGAGGGAAGGGCGGAATTCACGCCGTTCTCACTCGTAGAGCGCTGGGACAGCCCCACGGGTGACCGTAGCAGAGGGGTGAGTGCTGCCTGCGATCACCCGGCGGGAGGAGTCGGAAAAGCAGCGGGCGTGCCCGGGAGGGTGTCGGGGGGGCAGCCGGCCGTGCCTGGGGGTGCCCGGGAGGGNGGGGTGAGTGCTGCCTGCGATCACCCGGCGGGAGGAGTCGGAAAAGCAGCGGGCGTGCCCGGGAGGGTGTCGGGGGGGCAGCCGGCCGTGCCTGGGGGAGCCCGGGAGTTTCCCGAGGAGCAGCCGGCCGTACCCGGCGCTCAGCCCGCCGTGCCCCGACGCTCGCAGGCGGTGGCGCTGCCGCAGCTGCCGCCGCTCTCCCGCCCGGCCCGGCCCGGCCCTCCCCCGGCTCGGGCGAGGAAATGACCTAAGAGGAAACCTGGGCCGTGCCGGGAGGGCGCGGGGCTCGGGAGGTACCGGCGATGTCCCGGCGGCAGGAGGACACAGCGGGGGCGGCCGGCAGGTCGGTGGGGCTGCGCCCGGCTCGCCCTGCCCTGCCCGGGGCAGCGCGGGGGCTGCTTTCCCCGGGATCCGCTTCTTCCTCCGTCCGGTGGCCCTTGGGCTTGTGCCACCCACGGGACTGGAGAGACGAGAGGCAGCGGCCGGGGTTCCTGGGGGTCCGGTGGTCCAGCTGCCTCGGACAAGAGGCGTCTCGACGCTGGGGGTTCTACTTGCGGCTCGGCGGGGATGGGATGGGGGTTCCGGGGGCTGGTGGAGCCCCTGGGGCAGACACTGGGGTGGCAGAGGAGACTCTGCTCTTCTCCCTCTCCTTGCAGTGGCCAGGACTTGTCCAGCCCATACTGCCAGGTGTGACCCTGCAGGTCACAGGTGCCCTGGCACCTAAGCTGGTGGATCACCAGCAGATTGAGGGTGCTGACCCCAACCGAGTCAGCCCCCGGGACGGCTCGTCTAGCCGGGGCCAGCGGCAGAGGAGCAGTCGGTACCCACAGGTGCTCCATGTCACCCACAGCCATCAGCCCTTCCGATAAGGTGGTGCTGGCAGGAGGGTCCCTAGTGCAGGCGAGACCTGGCTGGCTCGGTGTTCACACGCTGTGGTTTGCTCTGGCAGGGTTATTTGGCGCAGCAGTTCAAAGCAGCCGTGGCCATCCCAGGGAGCCGTGGAACCGAAGCTCCGGGAGAGGAGCCGGGCGGCGGCGGCTCAGACGCTGCCAGACGGGCTCGGGCGCTTCCCACTGCGCTGCTTGAGGCGCTGCGCTATCGCCAGGGTCCTGCTGCATGGAGATGCTGCCGGTGGGACACGCGGCTGCTGGTCATCCCGGGCTGCTCCACTGGCAGTGCAGCATGACATGAGTGCAGAGAGAGGAGAGGTCAGCTAGGAAGGTGTTTGCCAACCAGGCATGGCACGGAGGGCACCCAGCTGCTTGTGAATCCACCTGGGAAATAAACCTCAGTGCCAGTCCCAGGGCGGGTGAGAGCTTTGGCTGCGAGAGCAGCGTCGGCAGGTGGTCACCCCCATGGGGCTGCTCTCTGCTCTGAGTTACTGTTCTGCTGTATGTGAGGGGACTGCCCACGGTACCTGTCCCATGCCCCTAAAGGCTCTTGGGCTTTGATCTGGGTATGGACCTGTTTGCAGAGAGGGATGAGTAATGGCCGAGGAATTTCGACGAGCTGGCAAAACTCATTTGGCCGACTGCCTTCTCCTGTTTGTACTGCCGGTCTGGCCAGCCCTGCATTTCCATCCATCAGATCCTGTGTGAATCAAAGCAAGCCCTTCCTCTCTGTGCCGTGTGTACCCTCTTGCTGTCTTCAGTGTATCATGAAGCAGAAGAAAATCAATCTAGAGGCTACTTAGGAGCACTGCTGGTGCTGCAGAGCAGTGCTTGACTGCAGAGGGATGAGAGAGATGGGAGCTGTTGCTGTTGGGGATTTGGCTGCTGAGTTTGCTGTGTCGTGCTGGGAGCTGAGAGAGCCTGACTCTGGTGCAGGAGAGGTGCTCCGGTGGGTGTGTTGGATGCTTTTTGTACTGGCTTTGATTCTCCCAGATTTTTGTATGCAAGCTGCTGAATTGGTGTTTAAAAGGCCGAAGGGAGCAGTGTGTCCCTTCCTGTGATACAGCCACATATATTTTGGGTCTGCTTTGCCTGTAACATGTTTCTCATATCAGAAAAATATGAAGGCTCTGAAGTTCTGTCATTAGCTGGTGGGAGACATGGCTTTAAAAGATGTGGGAATGAGGATTTGCATAGATCTAGAGGTAGAGTTGGTGCCCTAATAAAAGAGGAGTTTCCTTGGGGTGGGGAGCTGTCAGGAAAGCCTGTGCTTCAACACTACCCGGGGCGTGCCGAATGGGAAATGGGTGAAGGTTTGCCTCTGTCCAACTAAGCTCTATGTGCTCCTTCCCCAGGGACTGTCACTAGCTCATCCACTGCCCTGACTCTTGCCCTTGGAGGAAACCAGTCATGGGGGAAACAGGCAAAGAAGAGTACAAAATACAGTCCTTTGACTCTGAGACTCAGAAGCTGCTGAAAACAGCCCTCAAAGGTCAGCAGGTTTTTATGAGCTCCTCTGCCACACACGGCTTCTGCACCATTTAATGTGATTCTACTGGGCCCTGCACAGATCTTGGGTTGCTTTTCAGGTGCCTCAAAGCAATCAGGGGCCAAAGAGGGCTGGGTCCTAACAGCATTCCTTTTCTCTGCAGACCCCAGTAATGTGGACCTGGAGAAAGTGGCCAATATTATAGTGGACCAGTCCCTCAAAGACTCTGTGTTCAGCAAGGAGGCTGGGCGCATCTGCTACACCATCATCCAGGTGAGAGCTCGTGTCTGGACAGTGAAACACCTGGGCTGTTGTATGGCTTGTCCCTGGGCTGGGCCAGGAAGGGCTTTGCCCCAGTCACATGCTTTGACCCCTTGCCCATCTCTTCTGTCCTGCCACTTGCCCCATGCAGTGGCAGCATCCAGAAGAGCAGCGGGCCAGCACAGGCAGTGTGTTGCAGCTTTTCTGCCTCTTTGGGAATCACAGAAGGGTATCTGTGTGGTACTGCATCCCCCTGCCCCTCCTGTTTCATCCCTCCATCCTGTTTTTGTGGGCTTATAGGCAGAGAGCAAACAAGTTGGCCAGAGCATCTTCCGGAGGAGCCTGCTGAACCGGCTGCAGCAGGAGTACAAGGACAGGGAGGAGCTGCGCACCCGCTCACTCCAGGCCTGGATCTGCTACGTCACCTTCATCTGCAACATCTTTGACTACCTGAGGGTAAGGAGCTGGAGCAGCTGGCTGCTGCTGCCTGCAGTGCCAGGAGGGCCTGGGCATCCCAGGATACCAGAGCAGGGGAGGTGGGTGGGTGGGTGTTGTAGAGAGGCCCAGGGCCATGGGGGCCAGAGCTGGTTCTTAGCACAAGGATGCTGACAGAGCTGGTGCTATCTACAGGCTTGGAGAGGCAGAAGAAGTCTTCAGGAACAGTCACAAAAGCTCATCTTCCTCATTTTGTACCTGGTGTTTGAAATCCCCTGATTTACCTGCTCCCAGATGTCCCAGACTGGACTGGTTCAGTTACTATGGGGTCTGCTGATGGAGTAAAGGCTTCAGGCCTTTGTGCAGTATGTGAACTTTGAATTCCTGCTTGGAGTAGATGTAAAAATTATGTGAGTAGAGCTGCAGGCAGGAAAAATACTGTTTGAACAAGTGTATTTCCCATGACTACCTGCTTACATTTAAAAATAGATGGTTTTTACATCATTTGTTCAGCTCCTCTGGTTCCTGGAGACTCAAATGTCTGATCTCTGATGTAAATCCCACTAATACAGCACAACTAAATTCTGCTCCCTTCTCATTCAGAGAGTAGCAAGGGAATAACTATTTAAAATAGCTGCAGACTCCCTTCTGGCCCCAGGCTGACAATGCTCCACTCTCCTTGCAGGTGAACAACATGCCCATGATGGCTCTGGTGAACCCTGTGTACGACTGCCTGTTCAGGCTGGCACAGCCCGACAGCCTGCAGAAGGAGGAGGAGGTGAGTGCAGGGAGAGCTGCTGCTGTGCCTGTTGTCCTGCCAAGGACCTGTAAAAAGCACAGCCCGGGGGGTGCAGAGGAGCCTCCACTGCTTTGCGCTCAGCCATCTGCTCTTCCTTCTGAAGGTGGACTGCTTGGTCCTGCAGCTCCACCGCATCGGTGAGCAGCTGGAGAAGATGAATTCCCAGCGGATGGACGAGCTCTTCTCCCTCCTCCGAGATGGTTTCCTTCTGCAGGAGGGGCTCAGCTCCCTGTCCCAGCTCCTGCTGCTGGAGATCATCGAGTTCCGGGCTGCTGAGTGGAAGATGACGGACGCTGCCCAGAAATATTATTACAGTGAAGTGACAGATTAACCTCCCCGAGGCAGAGGCATCCCCAGCACCTTCACCAGCAAGCTTTGTACCAATTTGGAATTTTTCATGTTAACTTTCTAGCACTGCCTGTAAATAGGATTTATACTGGCTAGAGCTTCTCTGCACCTACTGTCAGATGCAGCTGGTGCTGGTCTGACTTTGGAGGTTCAGAGCGGTGGGAAGGGCACACTTCACCCAGAAAGTTCTCTCACCGATTTTGTCTTAATATTGGGCTGCTGTCAGCAAAGGGCTCAGGAGACTTCTAGCTCAGACCAGCATCTTCTATGAGTGTTAAAGAAAGCACAGTTTAGGCAGAGAACATTTTGCTTCACCCCAAAGCCAGCAGAGCTGTGGGAGGCAGCAGGGAAATCTCCCAGCTCAGGTTGTACCTGGTTCTCTGGGATGGGTCACAGAACACACCATGACCTCACAAACAGCTCAACCAAGTGCTTTTTTCCCCCAGACTCCTTCCAGCAGGCTGGCTGCACCTGCATGCACACAGCCTCTTCCACAGCCAGGAATACCTGCCACAGGGCAGCCTGTGACAGAAGAGGTCCCTGAGCATGTGTAGGAAGGGTTTTATAGGTTTTATACAATAACTGTCACTTTTTTCCAGAATTTGCAAGTTTCAGCTATGGTATATTTCTTATAAGAATAGGAGAGAAAGAAATGAAACAAAATAGTCTATTGAAGGATTTTTTTCTAATAAAAGTTTTCCACTAAAGTATGCCCTGCTTCCTCCCTGCACAGCTGCTGAGCTCTGAGCAATACTGAAGGGTTGCTCCTGACTGAAGCCCTAAGGCTAAGATAACTCAGTGTTTGCTCCCATCTAGGGCCTCAGGGCTTTACACAACCAGGGTACCTGGTACCAGCAACAGAGACAAAAGTCTGGAATTGGGAAACCTCTCCCATAAAACTGGTTTTATTTTGTCAACATTCCCATCAAATCTGTGCAGACCATGTTGCTCATGGCCAAAATCAAAAAGGGCCTTTTATTGCCTGTTGTACCAATCCCTGTGGAAAAGGATCCAGCTCTGCTATTAGCTCTGCAGCCAAAAAAATTGCTGATTTGAGGAGCAGAGAGACTTTCAGATCCCCAGGAAACAGGTAAGTGAAAGATGGTTTTTTTTAGTGCTGCTGTAAGAAAAACATCTAAGGCTTGTCTTCACAGGGAAGTGATTATGAACTAACTGGAGCAGCCCCACTGAGGCTGGTAACTCAGATTCCCCCTTCCCCCATCCAAACAAGCACAAAGAAAAAAAACCTCGTGGGGATCGTGTGAGCTTTCCCTGGGTTAGAACAGAAGCTGCCTGCAAGGGATATTTCACCTTGCCCTCTCCCAGGCTGGCAGCCCTGGGGCTCTGCTCTCCAGGCCGTGGCAGCGTGTCCCACGCAGGGTCCCTACCACCAGCGGAAGTGGGCGTACGCCCGGTTGGCCTCTGCCATCTTGTGCAGGACGTGCTTCTTCTTGATGACGGGCCCCTCGTTGTTGAAGGCCAGGAGCAGCTCCTGGGAGAGCTTTTCTGGCATCAGCATCCGGCGGTGCTTGTTCTCCCTGCACTCGGTGATCAACCACTTCATGGCCAGGAAACGCTTCCGATTGTCCGTCAGCGGGACGGGCACCTGGGAAAGGGTTAAACCGTGGCAGTTATCAGCAACCTGCTCCTCTCCAGCAGCCACACAGCACCAGCTGCACCTGCAGGTGTTCACTGTGCTGCTCTCTGCAGCCAGACACGCTCCCAGCAGCTGAGCCCTGCCAGTTCTCCTGCTCTGTTCATAGGAACTGGCCACTGCTACCAAAATGGAAACTCTGGCCAGTTTGGGAGCTGGATCCAGGCTGGTTTGGGTTAGCAGACATGAGAGATGGTCACCCCATCTCTGCACTGAATACAGAGAAATCACAGAATCACAGCAAGGTTTGGGTTGGAAGGGACCTCAAAGATCATCTCATTCCAAATGCCTCTACATCTCACCTCTCCTTCAGGCCCCAAGGGTTGCAGAGCCTGTACTCAGAGACAGATTCTGCTAGTGTTTTAAATATCCCACTGGATCTAGGTGACCCATTTTGCCATGCTGACCTGCCCCAGGGGTTTGGGACCCCTCCCCAAGCAACATGGTGCAATGGAAAGGATGGGACTGGTAATCCAAAGACTACCAATTCTTTTGCTGCTGATCTCTGTCTCTTTGGAAAATACTTGCTGTGTATTTCTCCTCATATCTAGTCAGAGAACCAGAGACTGCTGCTGATTAATGGATGGACTTGATTGATCTTAGAAGTCTTTTCCAACCTTACTGATTCTGTGACAGGGGAAGCACAGTACTCAAGAGGTGGGGATCCTGATTTTGGACAGTTTCTAGGTGCTGTTTTAGTCCAGATTGCAAAGTGGCTCTTTCCAAGGAGAGAATCTTGAGCTAATGGGGTGGAAACCAGTTCATTTGCCTCCCTAGCTAATTGTCTCACAACCAGACGTGCTCCCAGCCCCTCTTTCACCTGGTAGGTTTTGCCTCCTTTGGTGATGTTGCTGAGCCCGATGATGGGCTGGCAGTTCTTGAGAGCCTGGTGGAAAATGACGTAGGGGTTGCATTCAATTGTCTCCTTCTCATTTTCTGGAGCTTTGTGGTACTTCTCCAGCTGCTTCCTTTTAATGGCCTCCAGAGTCTTGGAAGAAAGGTGAGAAAGAAGACATACAGGGCAGATGGATTCTCCCACTCCATGAGGTTACATCACTTTTACGGGCACCCCATTTTCATCTGAGCAGCTGGTCCACCAGCCCCAGAGGCAAAAGACCCATTGGGAATTCTTTAACTCCAGTTTTACTTCACCCTCTTTCAGCTCTTCAGTGTCTTTTATCAGTCATTGCATTTCGAGTGAGGGGGATGAGCAGCACAAACCTGGGCCAGAAGCCAGGGAAAGGCAGGGAGAAAGTGGAGCCAGGAATAGGGGTCTGTGCACTGAGCATCCTCCCCTGCAAAGCCTCCCCTCCAGAGCCCAGAGCCTGTGTGCTTTTCTGAAACCAGGAATCAGCAGTTCATTGGAAACATTTGGGCAAAATGTTTCCATTTCAAGGGAGTTCATGGGTGGAAGAGACCAAATGGGAACACCAGTTAATACCAGTTGCTGTGGGTCAGAGCAGGCTCAAAGCTGTGTCATGTAGGTGACACATCTGTGGGACTTCAAGGGCAAGTTATCCAGAGGGTAAGGCATGACAGAGAGCTGCAAAGATCTTTAGAGAAAATAATGCTTTTTAAGGGTATTCTCTGTGTTTATGCAGTACAAAAGAACACAGGGATACTGAGGGATGGAAAGAGAAGGCTCTCCACGAAGCTGTCACCTGCTGGTCTGTGCACTAACGAGGCTGGGCAATGTACATTTTATCAAACAAATCATGGTTTATCAGAGGAATCATGCTGCAAGCAACACGTGGCAGAGTGAAACACATCAGGACCACAGAGATGGACCATCCAAGTTCTGGTAATTCCCAATTCCAGTGGGTTTGACATCCCAGCCTTCCATTTTGTCTAGTTTTAACATAATAGTGAGAAGAAACCTGAGTTCTTACCTGAGACATGAGGCTTCTGGCCAGCACTTTATTTCCACTCTTCATCATCATATTGGTAAATTTACTATAAACACAAAGTCAGACAGGATCTGATGTGAATGCTGATTTTAGCACCCACAGAAATAAGCCCCCCACCCCCATCCTTTTGTGTTGTTCCCATGGTTAAGTGTGGGTGCTGCCAGATCTGCTGTAATTATCTCTAATCACTGCAGAACAATGGACTCGTTGATGGGAAAATATTAACCCAGAATATAGGGATTGTGCTGTAACAAAAGGCAACGTGAAGCCAGCAGGTGAAGGTAGAGGAGGGCAGCACAGCTCCCAGGCATTTTTGGAGAGGGGAGGAGCTGCTGCTTTCTCTGACCTGATCATGGGGTCGCTGAACACGGAACTGGAGAGACTGGGAGGAGCAGCTTTGATGGGTCGAACAGCCTTAAGCTCCATTTGTTCCCTTTCCTCCTCAGTCAGCTCCTCTAAAGGTTTCTGATGCGATTCCTTTTCAACTTCTGGCTCCAGGTAGCTGGGGTTGTAGCGGCTCCATCTCACCGGCATTATCCTGCAAGGAGCAAGAGAAGCGGGGCTGTAACCCAGTGCAGTGTCCTGACAGGGGTGCAGGCAGATGTGGACAGATGTGAACACGCCTCAGAAGGAGTGCTAGAGGTGAGAGGCATCACGTGGCAGTGGGGCAGCAGCTCAACGCGGATTCGATCCCTTTTTTCACTGTCCTGTGGCCAGGCATCGGAAGCGGCTGCGCAGCCATCCTGGAGATGCTCCACAGGCGCCTGCACCTGGCGCTGGGTGATGCGGTTTACAGATAGAACGGCAATGTTGCGTGCACGGTCGCACTGGATGACCTTAAAGGTCCAACCTTCCAACCTTGATAGTTCCATGCCTGTGTGAGCCCGGCAAAAACAGGCGGGCGGCCTGTCCGCGTGCTCCCGGTGCGGCGTACGCCCTCCCCGCACCCGTCGTGTGCTCTCGGCGAGCCGCCCCCAGGCCTCCTCCCGTGCTGCCCGCGTTCCCGCGGTGGGAAGCAGCCCCTGGGGAGCCTCCCCGGCCCCTCTCCCCGCTCACCGGGGNCGGGGCGGGGCCCCGGGTCGCTCCGGCAACATGGCGGAGGCTGAGGGGGAGAGCCTGGAGTCGTGGCTGAGTGAGTACCGCGGGCGTGGGGGCACTGCCCGGCCCCCTCCGACCCCTGGCCCCGCTGCCCCCCGGCCCCTCAGCTCCTTCCCAGCGCCTCCCTGCAGCCTCCGCTCGCCCGACCCCGCCACCCCCCTCAGCTGGGCGGGAGCCCCGGGGCCGTCCCGGGGAGGCCGGGGGGTGACAGCGCCCTGCGGACGGGTTGGCACAGCCCCTCGGGCACGGGGGAGTTTCGGCACACCGGGCACGGGGTCTCAGCACCCCGGGGATGCGCCGAGCCGGGGGAAGAGCCGGGGCATCCTCCCCGGCGGCCAGCTCGGTGTGGGGCGCGGCAGCGCGTGGGGGCCGGTACCAGCTCCCCGAGGGAGATGTGGGCCCCGGGCAGGTCTGCGGCTCGCCTTGCTCAGCACCTGCGAGGCTGCTGCTTTTTCTTGTCCATAAAGAGTCATGGTTTGTGTCTGTCCCTCCCGTCTCTTCCCTTGCCTGGGTTGTGGCCCGTCGAGTGTACAGCCTGAGTGCTGTTCGTGAGGTTCAGAACTGTGGGGGTTCCCAGATGAATTAATTGTATTCATGTGTTACACAACTGTGCTTTTCTAGCAGACAAATCCTGCTTTATGCCTGGCTGCAGTTTCAGGGTAGTTGTGGACATCCATTCTGTACAGGCTGGAATATATCAAAACCCTTTGTCAGGCTAAGGTACCTTAAAGGTTAGAGGGGACAAACCCCCGTTGTTTGTTGATGCCCAGCCGCTGCTGAGTGGCCCCTGCCTGTGTGTGTGTGTCCGTGCTGCCCATGTCATTTGGGCTCTGGCTGTACAGGACACAGAGATGTGATTCCTGAATGAATCAGTCATAACTGTAATTGTTTTTTGTATATTCTACACACAGGAGCTCCTACTGCTGTCCCTGGGAGGCCATGCTGTGCATCATAGCCTGTTGCCTAGATTTTCTTCTATTTTTTTTAAATAGTTGTTTGATTATGGCAGCAAGTGAAGTTCCAAGTAGTTAGGCATGGGGCAAACAGCAGAAGATGGTCATTACCCCAAATACCTCAGAGTGCAGAACCGGTTGCCCTTGGAGCTATCCTTCCATAAACAAGATTAGATAATTCTCCTTCTTCCTTGGTATTTTTATATAAAACTCAAACATGTACATGCTGTCATGATCTGTTATATGAGTTACTGGCTGAAAGATGTTTTCATCTATTCTCATTTTAGCTCAATCCCTTCTGTCCCCTTACCGGTTTTGCTCCTCCTCTGAACTCCCACAATTTGTCGATATCTTTTGTTGTAGCCAGTGAGACACAAGAAGGAACACCCACATCCCTTCCTTGCAGTCTTTCTCTGAGGAGAGCTGACTCACCCAGTTCAGTTTGTGTGTGGAAATGTCTCTAGTAGGAAGGATATTTTGGGTTGTATAGCCTGCAATGCTTCCTGACTGCTTGTTTTGTGGGGATATTTTTTAATTGAGGAAGTTAAGGTAGAGGTGATGTGTCCTTGGCCAAGGGGCTACAGGGAAGAGTTGCAAAGGCCTTACTCACCGTGAGAAGCATTGCAGCGAGCCTGATTGCAGAGGGGCACACATTTTTCAAGGCTTGAGTGCTGCTGTCAGATTTAGGAGAATGCTTTTATGCCGGGTCACTGCTACAGTGATCGCTGCTGGTGTGGCTGTATCGCCCCTCCCATCGCAGGGAGCGCGGAGCCTTCCGTGTCCGGGAATTACCGGCGGAGTCGTGAGGCCGGGCCGGCAGAGCTGCTGCAGCTCCCGCCTTTCACCTGCCCTCCCGAGGGGGTTTTTCTGTAATCATGACAAAGCCGCGGCTAATGCCAGCCTTGAGAATGTGCCATGCTGTACTCCTCCTAAGGGAACGGCTCAGCAGCACAGCCAACTTCCCAGCCACGGGAAGATGGAGAATTTCTTACTGAAAATGTTCCATTTTTTTTACTGTGGTGGTGTGCAGCTTCCTGCTGCCCTGCCTCTGGCATCAGGTGGAGTCACAGACCCATGAAGTAACATCATCCTCGTGTCCTGCTGCTGCAGCAAGATCTGCGCCTCAGCCTGGGATGATCTGGCATCTGCATGTCCTGCCTCATTCCAGGCAGCTGGGATGAGAGAAGGTGATCCTTCCTGTCCTTTCCTGACAGACAGGCTCTGCTTCTGCTCTGAGCCGAAACAGAAGAAGGTTAGGAGATAATGTCAGTTGTACAAACACAACTGGAGCCTTTGACTCCAGTGCTGCTTTTTCTGCTGCATCTGAAAGGAAGCTTCTTGTATCCTGCTCATGTCAGGCTAAGGCAGTGTTCCACTGTAGAACAGATGCAAATGGATAAAATATTATAACTCTCTTAATTTCTTTTTTCCTTTGTTTTTCTGACTTAGTGTTCTTTTCTGCCCAGGACTTGAGAGTCTGACTGTTAAGACTGGACATGCCTGGGCTGGAAATCACAGGCTAAGCCTGACCTGGGGAAACTCTTTGTTAGAGTGGCTTTTGGCTCATTTCAGTAGAGAAGTGAACTCAGGAAAACGGGGGCATTCATTACCAGCCAGTTAATGGTCTGTGGTTCTCTTCATTCCGGCTGCTCTGTGGTTCTCTGCTTTCCAGTGTCGTTTCTCTCTAGAGAAAACAAACACCTTTGTTTCACATCTGATTATTAATCTGAATGTTGCCTCATTAGCATTTTAGTCTGGCAGAGCACCTGAGGGCTGAGTGGCTTTGATACTCAGGGTGGGTGTGAAGCAGCTTTGTTTGTCCTGAGCACATAAAAAAAAAAGCTGAAAACTGAGGCAGAAGTAGTGGGCAGGACTGGGGTAGTGTCAAGACTTCAGTCCCTGGATTGCTAGTTTAGATTCATGTGGTTGCCAGTGTGAAATGGGATTTTCAGGAGGGGACCAGATGGACAAGTGTCTCTGGAAGCAAATAACTGGTACCAAAAGGGACCTTGGTTGGCAGTTTCAACAGAAAAGCCAAGGACTTGATATTCCAGAGCACCAACTCTTCATCCTGGACTGAATCCTTTCACATAAGGGTTGAAGCATATTTATAAAGCAGCACAGATGAGCTCCTTGCCCACATTTTAAGCATTCTGCATAAAAATAGAGAGGATTGTAAGTCACAACTTGATAGATGTGACACAGCTTCCTGTAGGTGAAGTGAGATGATTCCACTGTGCTGGGATGCTGAGTTCATGTGGCTGTGCTGAGACTGGGGACAGCTATCCATGCATCCTGTTGTGTTGTGTCATGCAAACACATCAATCTCCAGAGCCAGGGCAGGACTTGTGATCGAGCTCATTAACTTTTATGAACCAAGGTTTCATATGGAAGTTTTATGGATGTTAGAAATAGGAAATTTCTTCATGTGGAACAGCACTTCCCTTTGGCAGTCACTCCTTCTGAGACTTCACTGTCTTCATGTGAGAGCTTTTGCAGAAAAAACTTACATGAGTCTGAGAACATGAAATAATCCAGTGTCATTGTAAAAAGTTTTTGGAGATATTTGGAACAGCTTTAAAATTAACACTTTGAACATGGGAAACTTGGTTACATTTTTCTGTTTGTACCACATCATTTTCATAATTTCATGGTGTGCAGCCAACAGAGTCCAGGTGGTTGTGTGTCCTTATCTGTTTGTGCTCCTCCTGCATTTATGAAGTAAATTCCCTTAGTTCCAGCCAGGAACTGAATGGTTTTCTTCTGGGCCTGCTGAGCACAAGAGGTGCTTTGGAGCACCAAACCACCACAGTGCTGTTTGACTTGCATCAAGAGGCTTTAGATTGTTGTAAGTCCATGGTTTCATGATGCTTCCAGGGTGTTCATCAGTTGGAAATGTGATAATAAGGTTTAGGTGCCACATGTTTGGAACAGTTGTTTAGCTCTGCAGAAGTTGTCTTTTAAACTGAGCTTCCCTTGAATCTCTTGAGTTTAAGACCAGCCTGGTAGCTCAGTGAGTTCCACAGGATGTAGTCTTGGACTTATTCCTCCCTTGCTGCTGTCTTCTGCTCATCTAGGGTCCCATGAAGGTCAGCAGTGGGCACAGAGATTCACCAGTGGAATATTTTACCATGCAATCCATGGAAAAATTTACTTTCTTTACAAGTACCATTCAGTGAGGAGGAAAACCTAAGCAAACCTTGCAGGATGGGCACAGTAGGAGGGCTGAGGTGCACTGGGAAAGGGAGGGTTTGGGGTAGATGCCTGACAGCTTTTTAGCTGTCTCTGGAGAGGTAAAAGGATATGTTTTAATGATGATAAAAAATGACACTTGGTAATGCAGTATTTGTTTGTTTTGTTATGCTTCCCTCTGAGATGAAAGTACAGGGGTGTGTGCTGGGTTTTTTCCTGCCCTTCATCCCCTGGTCTATACTACCTGACTAAGCAATATTTAATTTCCTAAACCGCTTTCCATTATATTAAAATTTTTAGGAAGGTTACTTAAATTCCAGCTCTTAGATGTATAGGGACAGGTACAGTGCATTGTTTCTTCCCTTGCAAGAAAGAAAAACCATTATGTCTGGTCATCTTGGCTGGAAAATTAGGTTAAAGCAGGAATCTGATCTCCTGTAAATTCATTGCTGCATCAGGGTTAAATAAAATACATGGAGAAGATGCATTTGTAACCAAAGAGGTGCTGATAGCCTCACTACTCTGCAATCAGCACAGTCAGTGAGGTCCTGCTGCTTAAGGGAGGATCCTTCAGGAGCCTGAAATAGCCCTGTCAGTAAAGCGTTGATCTCTTAGCTTCAGCATGTAGGATTTGAGTTCCTGATCAGGTGCAGGCTGCAGTGTTTATTACTTGCAAGAAGAACTCAATGTGTAATAATAAATTTCAATTCATAAATCCCAGGGGAAATGCTAAGGCATCAATCAAAACAGCTGGCACTCCAAAAGCAAGTGCTAATGCTAAATGACTGATATTAAACATCTGATGTTCCAGCTCTTGCTTCTGCAAAATTCCCAGGGAATACAAAAATAATTTCATATGTAGAAAGTGCGAGGGTTTAACCTTTAAAGAGTTTATTGTTACAGCCAAATAGGAAGAGACAGCATTTCAGGGAGAGGAAACTGTGAGCTGAAATATTTTATTCTGTGCTCTCATTTAGGATATGGGAATAGCCTGTCTCTAAACACTTGATATATGGTCACCTGTTTTCTTTGGAAAACAGTGGTTCTTACTGGATGTTTGGATGTCTCAACTTGGACACACCCTTTTCCCTGAACAGACAAACCACATGTGAACTTCTTTCTCCTTTTTTAGAGCTGGCAATGGATGTCAGATGCTTTTCTCTAGGAAATGTGTGACCTTTTATACTGTTTCTTCTCTTGATTTGTAATATGTTCTCTTTCCCTTGCCAAAGATAAAGCCACCAACCCATCCAACAGGCAAGAAGACTGGGAATACATCATCGGATTCTGTGACCAGATCAACAAGGAACTTGAAGGGTGGGTGTCCCAAACTGCTCTAGACTTAATAAATAAATGTTCACAGTTTAAAGTCTGAAATTCCATTATCAAACATTTACATTTTCTTTTATATATACTGATATCACAAGGAAGAGCTGGCTACAACAGAGAGAAGATGCTGCCTCTCCTGTGAAAGGCAGCGTGGCTAATCCAGACTGAGCACTGGGAAACTGGGAATTCTGAATCTGCTTCTAATTTCAGGTTCAGCAGCTCCAGGGTTCTCATCTGGCCAAAATTATTCCATTTGCCAGTCTGTAAAATGGGGTTATCACTGATAATGCTAGTGGAGCTTCACATCTTTAAAATCTTTACATGCAAGACACTTTGTTTAAACAGCAGAATTTGTGAAAGTGTTAAAGTCCTCCATGGTGTTTACCTGTTCTGTTCCAGGCCACAGATAGCTGTGAGACTCCTGGCTCATAAAATCCAGTCACCACAGGAATGGGAGGCAGTCCAAGCCTTGACAGTAGGTAGTCCTTACCCCTCCCCTTAAATCCAGGCATGTATCCTATTGCATCACCTGGGTGGAGTAGAGGGGGCACAGGGTGTGTTCGTGGGGTCAGCTGGGGGCTGAGTGCTCTGATCCCCGGGAGGGAGTGGGAGGTGGGAGGGAGCAGAGCACAGTTCCATCCCTAAAGTGTCCAGAAACAACTCTGGCTTAGTTTGAGCTGCTTTCCTTTGTTATGTTCAGGCAAAATTTGTGTTTATTGTTGAGGCCAAGTATTGAGATAGCACAGACTCAGATACACCTGGATGAGGGTGGGACACCAGCCTGCCTTGATTTGTCATCCCTAAAGGTGGGAGATAGATGTCTGCATGGAGCAGGAATACTTGTCTCACTGACAGGGGCCCTTTACCTCCCCTCTAAGCAGAACACACACTGTCATTGTAGGGCTTTTCCCTTTGCTTTCAGCCCCTGGTTTTGTTCCTTGAATGCAGGTGCTGGAAGCTTGTATGAAGAATTGTGGGAGAAGATTTCATAATGAAGTTGGGAAGTTTCGCTTTTTAAATGAGTTAATAAAAGTTGTGTCTCCAAAGGTTAGTCCCTGAGCGTTACAGCTGTAGCTGCTTTTTGTTTACCTCTGTAAGCTAGAGACAGCATCCAAAATATTTGCAGTGTTCTGTTTGGCTCATTGCACTAATTAATCTATATTCAAGAGCATTTGTTAGCTAAGCTCTTGTTGTTTGGGATTTTTTTATGCCTTACTAAGTTGCCATCACTATGCAGTCTCTGGGCTGTTCTAATCCTTCAGGTAACTCTAAAGGGCTTCTAAAACTTGGGCTGTGTTGTTTTAAAAAACTAAATTCCAGTGATTGTGGAAGAGAAATGTGATGCAGAGATTAAAACAAGAGGTTTGACAGCACACCATGGAGTTCTAGGCCTCATTCTGCTGACTTGCTGTGTAAAGAGTGCCAGGCTAAGTCCCTCAACATTCATGATGAGTTTAATATGCTGAAAATCTTCCCTGTGGCATGACTGATGCAGCAATGCATTCCCAAGTTCTCTCCCATAAGACAGAGGAGGAGGTGGTTCTCTGTATTGCTGTAATTTTTAAAATAGAAAAATCCTGGAGCCAGCAGAACAGCTGCTTTTTCTTTTGCTGAAGGTAATCACAAAGCTTCTCTTCACTGTTATTTCAAATCTATTAGAGGAGCAACTTTTCCTCCTAATGAAATGTACCTTAGACCATATTGGAACTTGGATCATACACCTTTGAATGTATTTCACTGAGCTTCCACAAAGCTTTATTTTTAAAAAGAAATTAAGAACATGAAGAATTTGGATCTTTTTTCCCACACTTAGTACCTGGGGGACCGAGTGTCAGAGAAGGTGAAGTCCAAAGTGATTGAATTGCTGTACAGCTGGACTGTGGCATTGCCAGAGGAATCCAAAATCAAGGATGCCTACTACATGCTGAAGAGACAAGGTAGGGAGTCAGCTGCTCACTCATGCATTCTCTCCAGCGTGGGCTTTGAGCAAGAGTGTCACAAAATATACAGCTTCTAATTAAATGGGATCAAGGCAAGCTCTGAGGGGAGATAGAACAAGGGAGAAATTATCTGAAAAGCTTTTCATTTTTCATTATGTGTAAATGCCTTGGGCAGGGTTGGCTCAGTTCAGTTAACTAAATTAGTGAAATACCTTGCAAATACTTTTGTTTTGGTTTGAAGGGCCTTTTCTAAGTTCTTTTTTTTTTGGTGGAAGTAGTTATTAGATGATTTGAACAAGTCTAATTTAAAGTGAAATAAGGGCTTCCAAGTAGCTTTTTGTGTTCTTTTAACTAAATGGCTTTGCAGCTGTTCCTTTAGTTCAGCTGACACACATTTCTTGTGTAGGCACAATGAAAAAAATTCAGTAGCTTCACAAGAAAAATAGATTCCACAAAAGCTCTGGAAACCATCCTGTCTTATTAGGACACACATATTGGAAGTCATAACTGTCCCTTGCAGCACTGTGGATGAATAACCTGAAGGCTGAATGGGGCTGAAAATGGGTCCTCCCCTTCAGAGGCAGTTTTAGCTCATGTTGTGGGGTTGGGAGAACATCCAGGTAAAAGTCAGCTTAGGGATTTGGATGTATTTTTCACTGGAACAGCGTGGCATCATCAGGGGCAGATGTGTGTTGGCTCTGAGAGAAGCCTGGGAGTACCTGTGTGCCCTGCCTGGTGTGAGTGTGTGTGCTGACCCACAGGATCCCTTTCTGCTTTCAGGGATTGTCATGTTTGATCCCGTGATTCCTGCAGACAGAACACTGATTCCTTCCCCACCACCTCGTCCCAAGAACCCGGTGTTTGATGATGAGGAGAAATCCAAGGTACAGTGAAGGCTTGTGTCAAAATCACTAATGAAAAGTGATTACTCAGTGCACATTTAGAATAAGGAAGCAAAGTATAATAATGTGGCTTTTATTTTGGGGGGGATGGTCTGTACTTTTGCAGGGTTCACTGCTTTGTCCACCTGCTTAACCCAAAGTTCCAGTTAAGACCTTGTCTGTGTTACCATTATGGGGTTACTTATGTTAAAGTGCCATCCTGCTGAAGTACTGGAAAGCAGAGATGGTTTCACACACAGGAGGAAAAATAATGAATGGGAGGAATAACTATCTAGTGCCAGAAGTCACTGAGATGTCACAGAATATGTCCTGTGTAAAAGCAGTAATGAAACAACTTGCATAGATAATAAACTCTAAATTACTCCTGCTGAAGTCCCTGTAACTATGGAAGCTGTGTGAGCTTTGTAATACTGGGCTGTATCCCTTTTCCCCTGCATTGTTCATATAGATTCCTTTCCCCTTGCTCAAGGATTTTTATTTGTTTCCTGACTATAATTTTCTTGTCTTTCAGCTTCTAGCCAAGCTGCTGAAAAGCAAAAACCCAGATGATTTACAAGAGGCCAACAAACTTATAAAATCCATGGTAAAAGAGGTAAGAAATTCCTGTAGGATTGGTTCAGGTCAGAAGTCTGCTTTCCAGGTTTTAAGCAATTTGACTTCAAATGATGGAGAGCTTAGGATTTGGTCTCTAGCTTGCACCTAGGAGAAGTTTGTGTCACAGAAATGTCTACAGTTGGTGTCTCTGGTGGATGATGGGGCAGGAATTGAATGTCTCTTGTTGTAAATAACCACATTCCCATCATTCAAGGTGGAATTTCATATCGAGGTTTGGTGGAAGCATTGTGGTACCAGCCCTGGATGCTGAGGACTGAGTCACTGGACTGGTTTTTTTCACAAACAAGTTCATGGAAACACCTTCCTGTTTGCAGAGCTGTGCTGCATCCACCCATGGCAGTCATTCCAAACTCTGGAGTCCAGGAAATGACTCACTGGGATTCTGGCAAATAAAAGGATACCTTCTGGACCATAGTGGTTGTATAGGTTACCAGGATACTTCATTTAAGCTCCTCTTGTCCCCAGGGCAGATTCTCCTACATCTTCAGCTGGAATCTCCAATCAGAGATGGGTGGACATTTTCCACCAGACTGTGCTTGTTGTTCCTAGTAAATGTTTTGCTTCAAACACATCTCTTGTTAAATGGCATCAAGTCAACAAAAAAAAAAAAAAAATCTTCTGAAAAGGTCAGAAAGGAACTTCTGGTAATTTTTTCAGTGGTGTAATTATACATTGAAGTCTATCTAATGAGACTTTTTGGAAATATGGGGTTGCCTGTAATTCCAGAATGGTGGTGAAAAGACAATAAAATAAACAAAGCTTCACATGAATGAAGAAGGGTTTTGTTTGTTTTTTTCTGGCTTAACCTTAAATAGCCATTACTTGACACATTTGCAGATAGTATCTGTGGTTGTGTTACTGTGAGCTTTTAGAAGGAAACTCACCCTTTCTGTCTTTGCTTTCCACCCTGAAGGATGAGGCTCGGATCCAGAAGGTGACAAAGCGTATGCACACGCTGGAGGAGGTGAACAATAATGTGAAGCTGCTGAATGAGATGCTGGTTCATTACAGCAAAGAGGACTCCTCAGAGGCTGACAGGGAGCTCATGAAGGTGGGTCTGAGCTGCTCCTTCTTCCCAGCAATCCTGGAGTCAGTCCTTTCTTACAGACTTGAGTTCTGCAGAGAATTACAAACACTGCAGTAAAATGGAGAGCAGTGGGGAAAACCGGAGTAGTTGCTGCAAACAGCAGGCAAGAAAATATCCATGTTTTTAGTGTCTTTCACCAAAAGACTGGGTGGGAGTAGCTCTATTTCATCTATGCTTGAAGTGAGGTGCAGCTGCTCTCCAAAGGTGCAGCAGCATGGCAGAACCTAGAAGCTGCAGTTTGTAATTCTGGATCCTATAAAGACACACAGATTGGGGGTCATAAGTGTCCGTTGCAGCACTGTGGATGAATAAACTAAAGGCTGAATGGGGCAGAAAATAGTCCTTCCCCTTCAGAGGAAGAGTTTTAGCTTGTGTTACAGGGTTAGGAGAACATCAGCAAAGTGAAAATTGTAACAACCACCAGGGATGACTTGGTAGGCCCAGAGCCTTTAAGAATTGCACATTATCTTATTTAAAAAATCAAACCCACTTATTTTTAACAACAAGGTATTTAAAGAGTGGTAAGATGCTTAAGAAACGTGTTTGCTTCCGTGAACCATTTTGTTACTGCCACCTTTCTGCTGTGTGGTTGCAGACTCTGTAGTGGTTGCAGCACAATTGAAGCCTAATTGCTGAAGCATGATTCTGCTCTTCCTCAGGCTTTTAGGGACTGTTGTACAAGGAAGGAACATCTCTTTTGGATTAGAACTTGGTCATAAGTGCTGAAGTGACGGAGGACTGAGAAATGTGTTGGGAATGCAGATGGTGTTCCCCCAGGCTCATGTAACGCTGCTCAGCATTGTGAGCTGGGCACAGAGGGCCATCCTGGCTGTGCAGCCACACTGGCACAGTCAGCATAGTGAGACTGGTCTGTTCTGGGGTCATTCTGTGCTGACTGGTGCTGCTGGCAGTGGCTCCTGGCTGGTGAAACCCTCTGTCCTAATCTGTCTTTCAGGAGCTCTATGAAAGGTGTGAAACCAAAAGACGGACACTGTTCAAGCTGGCCAGTGAGACAGAGGATAATGACAGCAGTTTGGGTAAACTAAGCTACACTTATCCTTTTTAATTGGTGTCATGCTCCTTGCCTTTGTAAGTGTTCAGCTATAAAGTAATTTCCTCACTGTTGGTTCCTGTTGCTTTAATAAAGGACAGTCCTTCCCTCTTTGAGCTTATAATTTCAGTTCAGGCAAGGACTGGACAGTAAAGTTGGTTTGGGAGGATGAGAGCAGTAATGGGGGACAGCTGCTGCTTTGGGAGGGGAAGGGAGTTGCTGTGGGGAACAACCTTGGGCTTATTTTTTTCTTGTTACTGCAATGTGCATGGAGCTAGAAAAGGTCAGGGTATTGCTTATAGAAATGTGGCACAGGCAGAGTGATGGCACTCATAGCCAAATATTCATAGTTTTTCTTGCTTATTATTTAACTGACAACTGAGCACTCTCAGCATTAGTAGGAAGAAAGTGACTAAAGCCCTGGGGGTCACTTTTATTTCTCTTATAGGGGATATTCTGCAGGCCAGTGACAATTTATCACGTGTGATAAATTCCTATAAAAAAATAATAGAGGGGCAAGTGATCAATGGTGAAGTGGATCTCTCCGGGATGTCTGTAGTGGAAGGTGAGTTCCTGGGAAGACAACTGTTTAATTTTTGAATCCTGCAATTCTAAGTCTTTTGAACAATGTTTTCTGTTTTTTTAAAGTAGCTTTTGATGGTTCTTGTGGCCAACAGTTTATGAATCAGAGGGAATAAGAAGGCTCCTCAGCAGTGGATAAACAGTTCTGGACAGGAGCAGCAGTGCTGCAGCTTTGAATTCACCATTGCTCAGTCCATATTATTGAAACCTTTGATGACATCAGTAGCAAACCTCCATGTGAGCAGTTTGTGTGGCTGGAAGTTCTCATACATTTTCCTCCCCACATTTGTCCTGTTTCTTAATGGTAGTGTGTAAGAAGAACATAATTTTATCAAAAACACAAGAGCTGAAGAGTAGGAGCTGGACCAGGGGTCCTTTTCCTGGTTTTGCAAGTAATTCTGTTTGTGAATTCAGACCAGTTGCCCACTTCACACTTGAGCTTCAGCACTGAAACCTCCAGACATGAGTGTGACAGAATTACCACTTGGGACTCAAACATTTTTGCTGCTTCCTGGCAGCATCTTACTGGAACAAGACTGTTCTAAATATGAAGATTGAGGTGGTATGAATTTCCTTCAGATTTCCAGCTCTCTGGTAACCTCTGTTTATTATAATGCTGTAGGAACTCCCAAAGCATCATCTGAGTTCAAAAGATTTTGAAGAGATCATGAATTGTGATGCACTGGGGAAGGAGCAGTGGTTGCAGCAGATTTTCATTCTTTTAAGTATCTGTGTTGATTTACATAGTCCAGGCAGCAAATATCCTTTCTCTGTTACAAAGAGCCATAAGCCATGCTCAGATGAGGATCTAAACCATCTCTCTGCTAATTACTTGTGCACACTGGGTTTGCTCTGAGCCTTTTGCCTTTTTTCCTAGTAGTGCTCTTCTCCTGTCTGCTGCAGGGAGTAACTCCACCAATAATCTCAACACCCTCATTGACCTTGCTGGACTGGACATCACCAGCACGCCGCCACCTCCGATGCCACCCAGCAGCCTGGCACCTGCCCCCAGCACAGCCCCTGGCCCAGCTGAAATCCCCATCCTCCCTCCTCCTCCCCAGACGTTCGCGCCGCTGCGCAGCAGCTCCTCCGGCCAGGGGGAAGCAGCAGCCGCTCAGCAGGGCAGCACAACCAACTCCCTGTCCTTGCTGGATGAGGAGCTCCTGTGCTTGGGTAAGATGCTGAGGGGCCTGCAAAAGGGCTGCTCAGTCCATCCTAAGAAAGGCTACTTCTGTGTTCTCTGTGTTCCTGGATTCCGGGGAATGCTCCCTTGCATCATTCTGAGTATAAGTCCTGGTCAGTGAGTCAGTTTTAAAATCTCTTCCCAAAGCTGGCTGCAAGAAAGTAACTGTTTAGTGCAATTGAAGTCTGATCTCTGGGGCTGCTGGGACATGCTGCATGTACAGGCTGCAGTTTGGGACAGATGAAGCTCTGATTGTGGGGTTGTGCTAAGGAGAAGGTGCCTCAGTGGGGCTGTGCATAGGAGCCTGCAGGATGCCTGTTTGTGGAGCCCAGATGTGAACAGCAGAAGGCAATGCTAATCAGGATGGGTTAGAAGAGCTGTGTGCAGGGCATGACTGCTGGTGCTGTCAGTCTCTTCCTCATCATAGACTTGCAGTCCATCTCAGTGTTTCATCAGGTTCTTGGGCTCTGGAAGAGCTGAATCCAGTTTTGATGGTACTGAAACAGCAGCCAAGGAATTACACTGAATTCATTTTCTCTTCCTGTTGTTTTTCCCTTCAGGCCTGAATGACCCAGCCCCTGCAGCAGGGAAGGAGGCCTCAGAGAACAGCCAGTGGAGCATGTTTGAGGTACAAAGGAGGAGTCTCAGGGAAAGGGAGGGAGGGAGGGAGGGAAAGAGAGACTGATGTTGTGGGAGGTCTCAGGACACACTGTCACCTTGGAAAAGCATGTGATCACACACACAGGCAAAGGGGCAGTCTGGCTTAGCCCTAAAATCTGGGCTAACTGTGTTTAAACAGGTATCCCTGAACCTGGCTTTCTCAGTGTCCCATCTGTCCCCATGATGTTAGTCCTTGCTTTGCTTAAATTACAGATCAGATGTAGCCCTGACTTAGGCCACAGACTTTGCTGCTTGTCACCCAGAACCTGTTTTTGTGGTAAACCTCTGTCCCTCTGTAACAGAGCAGTGCCATCTCTGCATCAGGGCCAGCAGTGAGTTAGAGCATCTGCCTGTCCTCTCTTTCAGAATGAGCAGTTGGACCTGGATTTCTTTAATCCGAAGATGGTGACTGTTGCTTGCAACCCTGCAGGGAACCCTCTTCTCCATCACACATCACAGACCACGTGTGGGACATCTGCCACGCTGCCTTCTGCTTTCCCAGCCTCCCAGACTGCTCCCAGCATCCCAGCACCAAACTCAGCACCGTTTGTATTTCCTGCTGTACCAGCTGCCCCTACAGGGCCTCCTAAGACTATTCCAGCTGCTCCTGGGTACTTCAGCTCATCTGTGGGGAGCAATATGTCACATAAGATGGATGCGTTGGGACAACTCCTTGAAGAAGCCAAAGGGTAACCAAAAGTCTTGACTTTGCTTTGGCTCTGCAGTTAGAAGCCAAGCTCACTGCAGTGCCAGGTTCTGAGGGTGACTTTCAACTCTCTGGTTTGGTAGAAATGTGGGATTGGCATTTTTCTTCTCAGAGGTTTCAGTTTACAAACTAATACAAGTTTCCCACCTCTCGGAGGGAAAGGCAGGCAGAGCACACAGCTGTACTGTTGCCTGATACAAAGGTGTGGTGTGAAGGGGAACTAGCTGTTAAGGTAGAAGAGGCTTCATTTCCTCCCTGGCTTAGAGAAGTGACCCCAACCCAACCACCACCCTTGTCCTTGTATTTCTCCAGACTCCAGCCTGACTCCAGGCTGCTGCTTTGTCCTTGTGATGAGCTGTTACCTCTGGGTATTGGTGAAATTCCTGCTTCACTTGTAGCTCCATTCACCGTGGCTTTTCTGTTTCTCTTGCAGCAGTGCCACCCAAGGCATGGCAACACCTTCAGTGTTCCCTGTGGTTACTTTGCCAACCACTGTCACCCCTGCTCCATTAGCGGCACCTGCAGGGCTGGCAGCCACTGCCTCTGGGGCTCCTCCTGCTCCCTTCCCAAGCAGCTGCCCTGCTGGATCAGGAAGTCCTCTCTTCCAGCCCGCATCATTCCAGCAGCAAGGCAGTCCCATGAAAGCACCTGAAATTTCTTTGGCCAATGTCCATGTTCCCTTGGAATCCATTAAACCCAGTAAGTATTTCAGGTTTTTCACTTTGCTCTGGATATTTTTTAAAGACAAAGCTTCTTGTCAAAGTTCATGAAATAAAGAGGAGGGATGAGCAGCTCCAGCCGAACATCCTGATCACCTGATGCTGCCTCAGGCCATCTGCTGCAGCATGAACGTGGATCCTCTCCCTTCTCTCCCTGTGGCAGGCAGTGCCCTGCCCGTGACAGCCTACGACAAGAACGGCTTCCGGATCCTGCTGCACTTTGCCAGGGAGTGCCCGCCGGGGCGCTCGGATGTGCTGGTCGTGGTGGTGTCCATGCTGAACACGGCGCCGCTGCCTGTGAGGAACATCGTGCTGCAGGCAGCTGTGCCCAAGGTAGGGACACATGGGACAGAGACTGCAGCCAGGGAGGCCTGGCCATGGACTCAGCGTCTTGGGACAGCCTGGTCTGACCTTTCCATAGGCTGTGCTCTTTCCAGAACACAAAGGTTCTTGTCAGAGGCAGAAAACACTGAACAGGATAAGTCAAGATCTGCCTGTTCCTATTGTGTTTTGCAAGCTGGGCTGGCTCTTGTTCCCTCATTCTCACTTGTGGGTTGATTCTCTTCCATTTGGATATGTGCTGTTGTCCTCCCAGGCTGTGCATGCATCCTTCATTCTCCCCAAGGCAGGAGATCATCCCTGAGGTTCTGCTCTCTATTTCATTTGCAGTCCATGAAGGTGAAGCTACAGCCACCCTCTGGCACTGAGCTGTCTCCGTTCAATCCCATCCAGCCACCAGCTGCCATCACCCAGGTCATGCTTCTGGCAAATCCTGCGAAGGTGAGAGGGACAGTGGGATTTATCCTGCCCTCTTCAGACACATTTGATAACAGCTGAACTCTGTGGAAGGGTGAGACCAAACATTTGAGCAGCTACAGCTGTTTGTTCCTAAAAGTTTGGACTTGATGATCTTGGTGGTCTTTTCCAACCTTAATTATCTGTGATTCTAATGTGCCCTCCAGAAGTGGTTACTGTGGGATGTTGGTGTTCCAGTTCAGGGCTAGAGGATGCTCTTCCCAAAAATCTTTGGCAGGGAGAAGGGAGAGTATACTTCTTCCAGCCAAAGGGCAAGGATCATGTCAGGCTCAGCTTTAGAGGGAAGCAAAGCTGCATCAGGAGTTTGACTCTCCTGTGCACTGAACGTGCCTGGCTTTGCTGATAATTAGATCAATGCTAAATTAACTGGTGCTGTAGCAGTACTTTTGATGAATCAGCAGACAAATGTCAGATCTTGCCTGTTCCATCGTTCTCTGAGGAAGTACCTGTGACCAGGGACACAACAGGGATGACACTTCCCTTTCTGCTGATGATGCTAGGAGCATCTGAGAAGCTCTTTTTCCTTGCTGTAGTCACTCATTCAGTCAGCAGCTCTGAAAGCACAAATCTGAAGGACTTTCTAATTGTTTGACAAATTTAAATATTTATACTTGAGAATTACAATGAAAGTGCCCTTCAGGTATCAGCTGAAATCTCTGAGATAAAAGGATGAATGTCAGAGGAGTTTAGTGGATGTTTAAAAAACTGTGGGTACACGAAGGTGCTGTCATTGAAGGGCTGCTTCCATCTTGTACTTATTGTATTTGCAAGGCATTTTTCAGAGCAGGAGCTGTTTTATCTTCCTCCACATGATGAGGAATTTAATTTTTGCAACTTTTCCAGGAGCAGTCTTTAGGCTCTCTGGAGAGCAGCTGAGCAACTGGCCATGTCTGTGCAGTCTATGCTCACAGGTCATTCATGCTTTTCTCGTTCTGCTCCATGCTCACCAGTAAAAGTTTTTTTGTATAAAAAGTGTAAGGAGAATAACTCGGGTTTGTAAATAGCTGAACTCAGTGAACTTAACCTGAGCCCTCCTGCCCCTGCTCTGTAGAACAGAAGTCTTATGCTCTCTGTAGAGCTGTAACAGTGAAGTGTTTTGTTCAGGGCTGTTGAGCTGGGACTGTTCTCACATTGCTTTCGGGTTTTGTCTTTCCTGCAGGAGAAGGTGAGGCTGAGGTACAGACTGACCTTCACCCTGGGAGATCAGCCCAGCACAGAAGTGGGCGAAGTGGATCAGTTTCCCCCAGTAGAGCAGTGGGGGAATCTATGACCTTAGGACACTGCCAGAGACTCTGACAGGACCAGGGCAGGATCCCACAGGACTGGAACGGATGTGCCGTGGGGAGGGACACACATGCTATCCACTGGTGATGTTCAGCTTTGTTTACATGTCCTGACCACTCTGCTTGTAGCTTTAGTCCAGAATGTTGTGCCCCACATTTGAAGGGGCCCTGGAACACTTATGCCAAGCATGAACTGAGAGGCAGCCAGCGACAGGCGGTGCTGGCTGCTTTTACTTTGACCTCTGGGTGAATCTGGTTCTATCTTCCACTCTATTAAACTTGAAGTTACTGTATTTTGAGGGAAGACCTGTCAGCAGAAGGGGATTTAGTTGGCTTTTCCTGCACTGCTGTCCAGAGATCCCGACAGGCTGTGGGGTGATGATGCCGCAAGCTCAGCGCAGAGCCCTGACAGAGCCCTCCCTGGGACTGTGACCTCCTTGTGCTACACGGGCCCATGAGCATGCTGAGCAATAATGCTGCTCCGTGAGGGAATGCTTCCTTTTTTACACTGAAATAGCACTTAGCTCCTTTCCCCCTCTCCTGCTTCATTCCCAACGGCCCGTGTAAGCAGCCTCTCGCTCCGTGTGTGCCATACTGCTCTATCTTTACTTGTTATATTTATTTTACGCTGCTGGCTGCCACCCTGGGGCATCCATTTGGGGCAGCTGGTGCTGAGTTTTGTCTGCAAATGGATACACAAATGGTTTGGGGTTTTTTTGCCTTCATTGCATTCCATAGTGTGGAGAAAAGAAGAAATGCATAGTGAGGAGGAAAGAGGGCTGGAGGGTATTGGTCAGTATTGGAGGAGGACAGCACCTGGAACTCAGAACTGTCTTTACAATCACTAGTCAGGGTGAGTGACTGAATCCAGGAATAAGGAGAGATGCCTCTCATGTCCCCACATGCAGGCAGTGTTACTGGTATAGTCAAATACTGTGTTTTATTGAACTGAGTACAATGACCTACAAGATGTAAATAATAGAGCCGTGGAGTATTAAAACAGAACAAGCAGGCAGAGAAAGGAAGAGGCTCCCCTGGGCTGTGATGGGGCACGTGCTGGGTTAATGCCCCATTTTCTTTGTTCCCTGTATTAAGTGGCAAAGTGCAATTGTCCCCACAAAAGGGAAAACGGTTTTGCTGGACATCAGTGCTAACAGAAGAGCTGATCCCTTAGCTAGGACCTCCTAGAAATAAGGTTTAATTCACCAAAACTTGGTTCCAGCAGCCCCTTCTTTATTCTCAGTTTCCAGTCTCAAGCAGTGCCTCAGTGAGCTCTGAGACAGACTGTTGTAAATTAATGGGGGTTTTTGACACCCATTGACACAAACACAGAGAGGTGCTTGCTCAGTCCTTGGACACTCAGCTCTGCATTTCTAGCAGAGCTGTCAAGCAACAGCTCTTCTCAAACCTGGAGTGGGAGCAGCACAGAGAAAAGCAGTACAGCGGCTCCTGCCTCATGTAGGCAAACTCCACAGGAGAACATGAAGCTGGAATGAATGGTGGCTGTAAAACCATTGCTGCAAACACAGCTTGCAGTTATTCATAGTCAAATTTTCTTTACTATGCTGCAGAGTAAAAATCCCTATGAATGACAAATGGAATTCACAAGCCTGAGGCCCTCATCAGAGGCACCAAGCAGCTGCAGGAATCCCTGGAGGTGGAATCCAGGCTTGTCCTGGTCTGAAGCCTGTGGAGATCTCAGCCTTGTCAGTTCCCTGATGAAGAAGCCAGGGGAGGGGGATAGGTTGTTTGGATCCTAAAGAAAGCTGTTTTAAATTGATGGACTGGGAGATAATGGACAAGGAGTGAATTCTTTCTGCCTCAGACATGTTCTTGCCAGCACTTTAGATACAGTAGGCATGGGGGCAATGCCTGGGTGGTGTGTCCTGAGGAGCAGGGTCACTGCTTTCCTGCATGTGGATCTCACTGTGACTTGGGAGGAAGGCAGGAGAGCACAGGTGCTTTCAGCAGCAGCAGCCACCTGGATATGGACACACACCACAGTCCTGCTGCTTTGGAAATTAAACTATGAATGTTCCTTGTCTATAGGGTGAGGTTCCTGCTTCATCCCCAGCAGTCCTACCTGTACATACATCTCCAATGCATTTGTGCTGCTGCATGTTGAATAAATCATTTTCCCTACCTGGCTCTGTGCTGGCCCTTTCTCGTGACGGCTTCTGCAGTGCAATGCTGCTTCTGAAAAGCCTCAGACTCAAGTCCTAAACTATCAACTCAAGACCTTCCTAAGCAAAAATAGAGAGATTGCTATTTCTAAAACCCTGCTGGTTTATGAGGTGGCCTTCATTTCACTTCTGGGTGTTAAAGAAAACATAAAATCCAAGGAAAAGCTGTAGTGAGGCTCACTTCACCAGGGGAGGGCTGCTGGACCAAGCTGGAACAAGCAGCCATAACATTCTGATGCAAGTCCTTTATAAAAGGTTAAAAAAAAGCCTATGTAAAGTTGTATTTGGAAGACAAGAACAAATGACCAAGCAATCTGCAAAACAAAACATTTATTCTTAGAAAAAGTCAGTTTATGTACAGCAAGCCCCAGAGGAAGAGGAAGACCCTGCAGTCTTCAAGACCCTTCCACGGTGCCTTCTTTGACAATGACTCGTGCGAGGTTCCGTGCAAGGGCGAGTCTCAGCATTTCCACTTTGGTTGTCTCAACGTCATCATCCTGCAAGGGAGCAGAGCCTGAGTTAGGGGACTGCACACAGCGATGAGCTGGTGCCACAGTCTGTCTCAGGGTTTGGAAAGTGAAGATGCAGGTCAGTGAGAGGTATTTAGCTGTTACAGGGACCTCCTGAGAAAAGCAAAACCTGCATTTCCTACTTAATAGCTCAACCCAAGACAGCACTGCCAATCCTTTTCATTCCCTGGATGCTACAGGGCTTTGCATGTGCAGCAATTAGTTCCCTGTTCTGTGCCTGGAATGCTCAGAGCCAAAGCTGCTGGATGGTAACACCTCAGCTCTTCACTGCCCACATAATGTGCAATTATTTTTCTTGCAAAAGCATCACAGTCCAGTGCAAACCATCAGAACATGAGGAGTAGAAACACTCCTGCACTAGGTTTGTGAATACTTCAGTCTCTTGCTGATGCTTCATTTGACTGCTCTGAACCCACCGTGCCAGTCTCTGGGACTTGGGCTGTCCCTCTCTTATGACCTCACTAGGAATATAAATGCAGTTTCCCTCTCTGACCCTTCCAACGGCCCTCCTCACTTCATTATCCAGTTGTCCTCAGAACTGGGGCTACCTGGAATTTCTGCTTGTCTGGATTCCCTGCTGTCAGGTCTTCCAGGCATCGCATCAACTCGTAAGTCTGCTCTGCTGAAAATATGACCTGTGGAAATCAAAGTATTTACTGAAAAAGATCAAATTTAGAGACATCACACAGGCTAAGAAGATAGTGCAGTTGAAGAGAATGCTTTTTACACTCCCACAGACCCATTCTGACCCCTGAAATCACAGGATCCAAGGATAATTCAGGCTGGATGTGACTTTGGGAGGTCTCTAGTGCCACCTCCTGCACCAAGTAGGGTCAGCTATGAAGTCAGAGTAGCTGCTCTGGGTCTGTAATTGCTGAATTATCCTTTTCTTGAAGGAAAAACTGTGCTTAGAAGCACTGGAACAACCTTCAAGCCAAGTACCCAAAGGAGCCGAACGCAGCGTGTGCTAAAATTACCAGAGCAGATGAATTCCACTGCTGTTGTAACAGCAGGGAACCACAGTAAGAGTTAATTTATCCCCTCCTGGGTCCCTGTGTGTTCCCACTGCTGGGACACTTAGAACTGCTACGGACAGGTCCTGGCAGGAGCAGGAAAGGAGGGTCACGATTTTGAGGTCTCTTGTCAGGAAAAAAGAAGAGGCCCCCTGGGGGGCTGTGTCGGTGTGAGCAGGACCTCACCTCCTTCTGCTCCAGCAGCGGGAGCGCGTCCGTGAGCAGCGTCATCCAGAAGGAGCAGGGGGCGATGTGAGCCGTCATCAGCGTCAGCAGCAGCCGCGCCGCCTCCGGGAACCGCTTCTCCCCGTAGAGCCGGTGGAACTCCCGGTACTTCCCTGCCACAGGGTGGCGAAAACGAGGCATCAGCAGCTGGGCCTTAGGAGATCCCTCTGCTCCCACAAAGCCCGTGGCAGAAACATCCCCAACCAAAACGAGCCCCAAGC
The DNA here is from genome assembly GCA_013400635.1 of Hypocryptadius cinnamomeus. Lineage (NCBI taxonomy): Eukaryota > Metazoa > Chordata > Aves > Passeriformes > Zosteropidae > Hypocryptadius > Hypocryptadius cinnamomeus. The sequence goes on along the minus strand of VYZP01018080.1, from coordinate 88,743 downwards.
AGCCCGCTCTGGGGGTTGGGAATCTGGTGCATGTAGGAAGGTGACAACAGAACCTTCCTGAAAGGGCAGCCAAACCCTGCTGCTGTTCTGGGTGAGCTTCAGGGTTTGCATCAGACTGGTCAGGGGCTGCTGCTGCCTCAGGCTGAGTGTCTGCAGGGGAGCAATGCCCCAGTGGCTTAGAGAGCAGAGAGAATGTCCTTTTTGAGGTCACAGTATCAGGAGGTCTGAAAAGCTGTACCATCTTCCTTGGTTGTTTAAAGGGAAACTGGAATCTCTGTCAATAGGGAAAGTTCTGCATTTGCTAAGAATTGGTGGGATCAATATCCAGCATGAGAGAAGTGGCTGAGGATGGAAGTGGGGCTCACTCTGTATCTACTAATCTGTCACAGTACTGGAAGTTAATGATTCCCATTCAGATTCACCTTGACTAATGCTTGAGCTCAAGACAGAGACACGGGGAAGTTGTCCAGCAAAGGTACACCAAAGGTTCTAAAAACCATAAGGGAAAAACAGGCAGAAATATTTTCAAGCCTTTCAGAATTGTTTAGAAAGAGCAGAAAGGGAAAAGGCTTCTCTGGAGCTGACAGTTACCAGATGATGCTGGGCATGCAGAGCTGAGGGATTACCAATTTGATAAGTCATATTTAGCTTCTAGATGTAGCTTAGGATCAGCTTTAATGAAGGAAAAACCAGTTCCAGTTTTGCAAGCTGGACCAAGTGGAAACAGATAAAACTCATGCTCACCCTCCCTGTAAGGGTGGCACCAGGTAGAGGGGAGTCAGTCCAATGCTGACAGCTATTCCAAATTCTTATCAGATTCTATCCCCTGAAACTGAGATTCCTACTCACAGCATCAGAGAAATCAATTTCCTGTTTTGGTCCATGAATCAAAGGCCACAGAGCAGCTGCAGGCAGAGGGGCAGGTTACCACAGCCTGCCTTGTGCCAGGCAGGAGAAGGAAGCTGTGGTACCTGAAGGAAATGAGCTGGAGGCCCTCACTGTCCCTTGGCACAAATGCTCAGTGAGAGGGCAGAGAGGGCTCTTGTTCCAGGGAGCTTGACTGGCACTGAACCCACACACTGGAGACTCTGGAAAACTTGTTAAAATTATAACAAGGTAAACATAACTTAAACCAGGATTAATCTTCCAATGAACCCCCTAAGGCAGCATTTGTTAGTATTTCAGAGCCTCTCAAGACAGTGATAACAGTATGGAAAAAGAAGGAAGAAGTTTGGAGTGTCAGGACTTGGGCCTGTCCTGCTCAGAGCAGAGCAGGAACCTGGTGTGAAGGCAGTGGTAAAGGCCACCCCTGGTACAAGCTGCATCCCAAACCACATTCAGCATTTGCTTTCCCCTCATCACTAAACCAGGAGGTAGCCAAATGGAAGAAAGCATAAATCCAAGTCATTCCATGGAGCTCTCCATAGCAGAGCAGTATGAACACTGTAGGGAGCTCTCACCAAGGAATGTCAGCCGGTCACTGAGCAGCATGGACGGGCCCAGATTGTCAATGAGGTCCAGGTCAGAGAAACACCCCCTTTCACAATAGTCCTTAAGGAATCTGGAGAGAAAGTGGAACACAAGGAAAGCTTAGAGGGGAGGACATCATCCACATCCATTCTGTACCTCCTAATCCCTTCCCAGAAAACTTGACAGCACAGTTCCATCTTAATCAACCTCCCCAAGGGTTTCAGAAGTTGTCAAACATTCCCTGGAAGTGGCCAAGGAACTGGTGTAGTGTACATTTAACAGACACTTCATTGATTCTTCTGCATTCTGTGGTAGTTGAGATCTATTTTTTAAAAGGGGTAAGTGAAGGAAGGCAGGCAGGAAGCTGAGGCTGGTGGATGCATAAGTAACACTCTCAGATCACAACAAAAGCTCTGTTTTTCTGCTGTGTAAAAAAGTTGATAAGCTGCAGGAACAAAAACAATGCTAAGAGCTTTTCATCTGTTTTGTCACAGCCTCCATTATGCTGCTTTCTGCAGAGCTGCTTCCTGTGATTTTTTTTTCATCCTTCTGTTGAAGGAAATGTAATGATTCCCACTCCCTCAAATAACAAACAAAAAACCCCCCAAACCTCAGATCAGCAATCTCTTACCACTCATTCTGCCAGTGTTGAAGACAAGAGTGTTGCCTGGCCACCTACCCAGAGTGTAACTTCAAAATTATACTCTAACTATGCAGGGATTGGTCTCTGCCTATTTCCAATTAGCAAAACCCACACAACATGGATTGTTAGAGATTACAAAGCATAAAGAGTTGCCAGAGCTTTTGCTGAGGCCTAAGCCAAGTGTCAGTATTGTCCTCACTTTGATAACAACCCTCCCACTCCAGAAAAGGTTAGGAATTTTGAGAGGCTCATATAAAGCCAGGGACATGATAAAACCACTCATTTATACAAATTTTTAGTAGAAACAGTGAGATTTTTAGTAGAAATGGTGGCTTAAATGACTCCTACTGGCTTGTTTGGAGGTGAGGTGAACTTGATTATAAATAATCTGCTGAATAAAGCACAGGTAGGGACTGTCCTCCACCCAAATCAGCCCCTGGGTCACTGTCCAGTCCATCAAACAGCTCTGTCACAGCAAGTGAAGGGTAGAGGACAGAAGCTGTTAAAAGAAATGTTTATCCAAGTAAGGTCTAAGGGGGTTGGACTCTCAGATAAAGTCAATTTGTTTTGTCTCTAGATGTCAGGAAGGAAAACAACATAGGGAAGGCACAGCTGAGGGTACTGCAGGGGAGAGCACCCAAGGGTGTTGTTTTCTGGTCCAGAAGAAGGTGCCTGGCTCCACCTGCAGCAGTGGGAGCTTTCCTGGCCCTTGACACAGCAGCCACGTTCCCCCTGTCCCCCCAGCCTGGGAGCTGCTGGCTCAGCCTCACCGGTCCGAGATGAGGGTGGCAAATGCCGCGTCCTTGGCTCGGATGCTCCAGGACAGGGCCGAGCCCAGGCGGTTGTTCCGCAGAGCCTTCATGGCCATGATCTTACAGACGCTGCGCACTGGGAGGAAACACGGCAAAGGGGGAACAATTAGTGTCAGTGGGTTCAGCTGGACCACTGATAAACAGTGAGACTGAAAATGCACCACCTTGTTCATGCATCTGCCTCTGCTCACAGATCCGCAGCACCTTGAGGGCCTTCTGCTCCGTGCTGAGCGGGATGCGCTCGATGTGCAGCTCCAGGTACACCCGGCCGTACTCCGGGCAGTGGTCGAAGTAATCCACCCCCAGCTGCCACAGGCTGTGAGAGGGGAGAAATCACCGCCATTCCAACCCTAGAAATCTTCAATGAGCACAACAGTAAAGCCCCAAAGGAGAATCCGAGCCTGCATTAATAACTGTTAGCTCTGATTAACTTTGTATTCAGTCCTGAAATGGCTTTTCCTTTCTACCGCATGCCAGTTCCCTGTAACATAACTTTGGAATGCCACGACTTTGGAATATGGTGCAGCTTGTAACAGCTTCAGTGCAAGGCACTCTGCACAGTGGCAGCAGTGGCTGTGCCCAGGTCATGAGGTGTGAAGGGTGCCAACAGACAGTTTTTGTCTCCATTCAGGAAGGGAAATGTGCCAATGTTGTACAAACCCTGAGGGACACCTCTGCTGAAATTCTAAGAGTGGCTGCTCTAAGTTTTGCCCTTTTACTTCATGACCATGCAGTTATTTGTTTTGGCTGCCTTAGTCTAAGTCTGTCCTCTAAGTAATAAAACAAAAGGTGATACCTGTGATGGGAGAAGAGTCCTGAGGCATACTCCAGCAGGAGGAATTCACGCATATTTGAACCAAAACTGGGGGGAAAAGAAGCAAATATCCAGATATTATTATTTGCCTCTCACTGGAAAAATCTGATTACTTTATTTCACAAGTACTGTCAATTTCTACACCATGTTTTCTTTGCTTTTTTNGATATTATTATTTGCCTCTCACTGGAAAAATCTGATTACTTTATTTCACAAGTACTGTCAATTTCTACACCATGTTTTCTTTTGGTTTTTTTTTTCCTCTGGGCTATCTTAATCAACTTTATTCAAATAATGCAAATAAATACTTACTAGAGATTGTGAGACTGCAGGAGTTTGCAGTGATCCAATAGGTCAGTCAGATGAGCCACAAACCACCAGTTGCTCAGGACGATGCTGTGTTTGAAGCAAAAAAAAAAACCTAAGCCTAACATTGCCAGGGACTATGTCAGGTTTTCCACAGGCATTTCTCACTAATACACAGCTCTGTTACAGTCCAAGGTCTGGCTGCAATGTCCCAGACCTAATGGAATGCTTTTCATTGCTGCCAGCTTTACGTATTTTTGCTAAATTCTTTGCAAGGATGATCAGGGCTCTGTACCCATACCCCCACTCCAAATACACAGAAGCAATACTGTAGAACCAGAGAGTCAAAAACCTTAAAACTCAACCTGCATTCCTTGATCACTTGATGCATCTCAAATTCAAAGGCTGCCATTAAAATCATGTCTAGAGGCTCAGGGCTGCTCTCTCCACCCAGGAACAGGTCCATACTAGACTGTGGAATGAGATGAAAAGACATAAATGCAGAAGCAAGGTATTTGTTTGGATGTAGTAGTTATTTTATAGGAAATAATAGGTCATAGAGGTTGAACACATAAACAAAATGGAATTTTCCTCATTTTAGCACAGGGGACTGGGAAAACAATTTGCAGGAACAAGACTGGCAACGTTATGACTGAGAAGTGACCCACTGAAAAGTGGGTCTTCAACAATTATTTGTCAACTTTATCACTCTCCCAGTCCATTTACAAACTCCAGACATCTTACAGGCATCTAGTTGCTGTAAGACTTTTCCCAATGTTTTTCTCTCAGTGTAGTAACCCTTTTGTGCTTGAAAGAGTAGAGAATATTAGAATAATTGTATTTCCTACCTGTGCATAGAAACGCAGCTCCATCGGCTTCACGGTCGGGTGAGAATACAGGAGCCGGGTGACGAGGAAGTGATACCAGGTGGTCATGAGCTCCTTCTTCTCCAAAATGGCATCCTCGTCTCCCAGCAGGATCTAATGGGACAAAAACACAGCAGGAATGCTGCATACTCAGTGATGGACACAGCTGCACTCCAGCTCTCCAGAGGCATTACTCCTGTTCTGCAAAGGTGAGGATTTATTCAAAATTACATAACAAAGATCTTTCTCACAGCTCAGTTTCCAAAGAACCTTGGACAGGGAGAGAACCCAACTGCCCAGGCTGGCAAACCATCAACAGAGGTCAGGAGACATATTAAAGTTACTTATGGCTACACTGGACTCCTGAAATCCACAAGGATAGATTCAATACTTTAGTCCAAAGTTTCCTTTATTCCCAGCAAAAACACACCTTGCAGATGGACTCCATGTGGGGATTGGAAGCAAAAGTTCCGTCCTGTAGATACCGCTGACATTCCTCGTGCCAGTGCTGCCACTTCAGCTCCAGCTCTGTCAGTGTCTGGGTGTTGCCAAGCTGAACAGAGGGAATAAAGGAAACACCAAGTCAAATCACACCAGGCTCTTGGGCCAAACTCACAGTCACTCCTGATAAAAAGCTAAACATGAGGCTTCCTGTCATCTTTCTGTGTTGATTTGTCACCTAACAGACTTTTATCTGAATTTCTGGGTCTTTGGGCAATTCAAGAACACAAATATTGTTACTGTAAAGGAGTAAGACCGAGATATTCTAAAGGGGAACAAACTGTTACAGGGGACACAACTAGGAGGCTTTCCCAACAAACTGCATGAAAAAACACACTTTGTACATACACTGGGCACAGGCATCTTCTTCATCAAGTCATCCAAGATTTTGTACATATTCATGGATGTGGGATTGGCACTGGCTTCCTTGGAGAGCAGGTGCCGTGCTTCGTCCATCCGGCCTTGGAGCACAAAGACATCCACCTGCAAAAACGCCCTGTCCATGAGCTCCACACTGGGCAAGACTATGGAGCACCCAGGAAAGGGATCAGAGGGGCATTTCAACCTGTGATTCAGGCAAGGGAAGTGGAGTTAAAATGTTTAAACTTGTGGGCACTGCTAATTCAAGTAACAGTGCAAGGCTTGACCTCTATGGGTCATGAAGGATGAGGATGGGAATGAGAATGGCTTCATCCTAAAGCCTACACAGGCAGACAGCAATGAGGTGCCGTGTCCAGCAGGGAAGAGGAAGGAAAGCACAGGCATGAACTCCTTTTGTTTAAGAATCTTCCAGGTGGTGATACTCACCACGTTCCAGAAGAGCTTGTGTTTGGATGGGCACTCACTGCTCAGAACTTCCCGGACCATGCTGTCCACGTCACACACGTGGAGCCGCACCCAGTCCAGGAGGCGCAGCAGGAGGGGCCCAGCTGTGCAGACAGATTTCCCTCTGTCAGTTCCCAGTGTTTGTTCCCAAACTGCCCTCACACATTTCATAACAGTTTGACATCACTAGATAAGATTTACTACCTGCCACCCCCAAATTACAGAGTTCCTTAAGCAAAGAGGCCCTGGGAGCACCCAGCCTCTGGCAGGTTTTCCTGTGGCAACACAGTCCAGTAGAAAACCCAAACTTGGAGAAAATAAAAAGTGAGTGATCCAGATCATAAATCTTGCAATGCCAAGAGACAAACAGAATATTTCTGTTTATTTTTATTACTAACAGAATATGAGGAAGAAATTCAGCACTAGGTGATTAATTTAGATTAAGTACTCTATAATTTGTGAGTCTGTCCTGAGTTCTGGGACTCTGTAAGTAGCACATTTGTTTGCATAATATGATTTCTTTCAAAAATTATTTCCTACTTTAAAATGCCAATGTAAACAGACTGGCTTCAAAAATGGCAACCTAAAGGTAAAGGAGTTGTATCAGAGCTGTGTAAATGTCAACTGGCATAGACACATTTGATGTTTAAAGACATGTTGAAGCTTATAAATAAAATAGATTGGCAACAACTTTTGATATCCCTTCTCTTCATAACCTTTCTGACAAAGAAACAATTTAAATCAGAGTGAGGAAGAAAAGTAGAAGGCAAATTTAATAGCTTGACATAATTCAATATAAAGAAGGCAATTAACTGAGGCAGAAGGGCACTAAAAGGCTTATTGACACTCTGCATATCTCTAAAACATTAAATTATGACACAGTATGATACACATTTTAAACAAATAAATATGCAAAGAAGAAACCCATCAGTCTTTACACCAGCATAGCTCACGGCTCACCTGTAGCTGCTTCAACAAACAGAATCTCACACAGGTTCCAGATCAGCTCCATTGCAGAGAGAATGGAAACCTGAAGGAAAGCAAGGCCAAGTTTCAGAGCTAGTCATTATTCTAGTTGGGTTTTTTAACCACACAAAGGCATCTGCTGTCCACAGCAATCAGTTCTTACAGAGAAATATCATATTGACATTTCAGAGATAAAAATTGGAAGACACAGGCCACAATTCCACACTCTTTTTTGGTCAGAAAACACTAACACCATGTAATGAAATGCAGCAATAATCTGTCACCAGTGAGCAAGCTAACTGGTCTTATTTTCAGCCTTTCTGCACTTTTAAGACTCAATACAAACATCAAAGGAAGAAAGAACGGCCAATGAAGCAACATCACTGCAGCTGCTAGGACAAAACTGGTGTGAGCACTCTGCTCCTCCCAGAACACTCCCGTGGATCTGACAGCTCACCCTGAACACCCAGAGGTTGCTATGAGGCTCAGATGCCTGATTGGAATCTGAGAGTTTGAGAGGTGAAACGCCACACAGCAAGTCTGAAACTTTTCTTGTCAGCTTTGGGATGACAAGAACACATCACATCTACAACAGCAAATATGTTTATGACATGGCAGTGAATTGAGGTGTTGGGCATCTTTATTGTTTTAGAAGTACAGTAATTAACTATTTATTTCCATTTATTCTTGGTCATGAACTGCATCTCATATACAAGGCAGAGTTAAATCTGAAATGCCTCATGCCACAGTGGTGGCCTGGTGAATTCACCAGACAGTAATCCATGTTCAACTTGACAGGACTGCAAATTTTACCTGAGTGCTGTACTGGCCTTGCAGGGCAGGGTCCCGGGTCGAAACTGAGGGAAAAACAAGGAAAGTCAAAGAGCAACATATTTATATTTGACAGTCCCTTCTGAGCTTTGATAGCTTTCCGTATATCTGCCACATGAGATATGAAAAGGCTGCAAATCCACAGAAAATCAGTTACAATGCGGTGGGAAAAAACCAGTCCGTGACCAGATTTAAAAACCAACTTGGAAATCTCCAGCAGGGAAATTAGAGTCCTAGTAATTACTGAAACCTACACATGCTATTGTACAGCACTTGCAATAAGTTACCATTATAGTCCTGCTTTTATAATTGCAACTGGTGTTTCCTTTTCCTGCAGTAGGAGAACAAACAAAGAAACTTACCAGCTGCCTGGTGCATGTCCTCCATGCAGGCTCTTATCACTGACCGGTAGTTTTTACTCACTTGAACCAATCTGCCAAACACAAAAGACTTTGGTTGGAGGGAGTTGTTGCAAGTTTCTCTGCAGCAGCAACTCCCAGTACCTGGTTGGATCCAGCTGGAATCGGTGAGACTGCGCCACACTCTACCAGCGTGATTATTGGAAGGACTGGAGCCTTGATTTGTAAAATCCCCCCAAAACAGTCATTCTATCTGCCCCGCTGCTGATTCCAGAGCTGGTAAAATCAGCCTGGCCAACGGCACTTGCCTCACCAGAGGCGTTTATCAGCTCTTGACGCTGGCCCTCGGCTGGAGAAGGGGCAGCCGCTGCCTCCCACTCTCCCCATCCACTCACTGCGCCTTCCGCGACTTCCCCGCCAGCTCCTCCTCGCTCCGCTGCAGCCCCATGAAAATCCCGTGCGACTCGTTGAAGAGTTTCCGCAGGGTCTGGATGTAAATGTCCTGGTCNCGGCCGCTGCTGCCCCGGCGGAGCCGCCGCCCGGAGACGGGAAGGGGCAGGGAGGGACCGCGGATCTCCGCCGGCTCGGGGCAGGCACCACCGCTCGCCCCGGAAGCGCCGCCCGTTCCCGAGGCCCCGCCGGGGCGGGACGGGCCCCGCTCCGCCCCCGCCCGAGCCGCCGTCCGTGAGGGCTGGGGCGGGCGGGGGCTGCTCTGAGCGGGTTGTGTGTGGGGGGTGGGATGGGATGGGATGGGATGGGGTGGGATGGGATGNTCACCCTGAACACCCAGAGGTTGCTATGAGGCTCAGATGCCTGATTGGAATCTGAGAGTTTGAGAGGTGAAACGCTACACAGCAAGTCTGAAACTTTTCTTGTCAGCTTTGGGATGACAAGAACACATCACATCTACAACAGCAAATATGTTTATGACATGGCAGTGAATTGAGGTGTTGGGCATCTTTATTGTTTTAGAAGTACAGTAATTAACTATTTATTTCCATTTATTCTTGGTCATGAACTGCATCTCATATACAAGGCAGAGTTAAATCTGAAATGCCTCATGCCACAGTGGTGGCCTGGTGAATTCACCAGACAGTAATCCATGTTCAACTTGACAGGACTGCAAATTTTACCTGAGTGCTGTACTGGCCTTGCAGGGCAGGGTCCCGGGTCGAAACTGAGGGAAAAACAAGGAAAGTCAAAGAGCAACATATTTATATTTGACAGTCCCTTCTGAGCTTTGATAGCTTTCCGTATATCTGCCACATGAGATATGAAAAGGCTGCAAATCCACAGAAAATCAGTTACAATGCGGTGGGAAAAAACCAGTCCGTGACCAGATTTAAAAACCAACTTGGAAATCTCCAGCAGGGAAATTAGAGTCCTAGTAATTACTGAAACCTACACATGCTATTGTACAGCACTTGCAATAAGTTACCATTATAGTCCTGCTTTTATAATTGCAACTGGTGTTTCCTTTTCCTGCAGTAGGAGAACAAACAAAGAAACTTACCAGCTGCCTGGTGCATGTCCTCCATGCAGGCTCTTATCACTGACCGGTAGTTTTTACTCACTTGAACCAATCTGCCAAACACAAAAGACTTTGGTTGGAGGGAGTTGTTGCAAGTTTCTCTGCAGCAGCAACTCCCAGTACCTGGTTGGATCCAGCTGGAATCGGTGAGACTGCGCCACACTCTACCAGCGTGATTATTGGAAGGACTGGAGCCTTGATTTGTAAAATCCCCCCAAAACAGTCATTCTATCTGCCCCGCTGCTGATTCCAGAGCTGGTAAAATCAGCCTGGCCAACGGCACTTGCCTCACCAGAGGCGTTTATCAGCTCTTGACGCTGGCCCTCGGCTGGAGAAGGGGCAGCCGCTGCCTCCCACTCTCCCCATCCACTCACTGCGCCTTCCGCGACTTCCCCGCCAGCTCCTCCTCGCTCCGCTGCAGCCCCATGAAAATCCCGTGCGACTCGTTGAAGAGTTTCCGCAGGGTCTGGATGTAAATGTCCTGGTCCCTGCGGACCACGAAGACGCGGGAGGAGCTCGGTGCTCCATCCCCGGTACCTGCAACAGAGCCCGTCAGCGCCCGGGCAGCAGCTGCCCTCACGCCAGAATCGGGGTGGGCACGGAGAGCGGACAGGCATGGGGAGCGGAACCCACCTGCGCGGCCGAAGAGCGTCTCGCACACCAGCACCTCCGCGGGGCCCCACGCGAAGCAGAGCTGCCGGGCCGACGGGTCCGCGCCCGGCACCACCTGTGGGGGAACGGTGTCCGTCAGCGGCGCCCCGGCCCCGCACCGNTGGGATGGGATGGGATGGGATGGGATGGATGCCATCCCATCACAATCTGCCTAATTTTCTTGTCAGGACAGATTCAGATCTGGCTGGGAGCATTGCTGGCCCCAGCTGTGTAGTGCAGTGATGTAGTTGGTCAGTCAGTGTTCACAGATTCACCGCATAGGTCAAGTTGGAAGGACCACAAACTCAGGTCCAAATTCCCTGCTCCGGCAGGCTCATCTCAGAGCAATGCAAGGAGAAGCCCCGCAAGCAAAACTAGACAAAGCAGTTTATGTGCTAAATTTTTTATCCTACAAAGAAACAACTTCTTTACCTCCTTTATTTTCTCATTTTTCCTCTTTAATTTCAAAAAATCTAAGTTACAAAAATCTGTTCAAATACAAGTAAAAAATCTAATTAGTAGTCAATAAAACAATCCAATAAATTTAATAACCTAAAAAAAAAAAGCTTATATCTCTACAAAAAAAATAAACCACATTAAATACCTGCTTGTTGTATTAAACCTTATCTAAAGCACACCAAAAAAAACCAAAACAAAAAATTCTACCACAACCATGGCACTGGGTTGTGTCCAGACAGTTCTGGAATATCTCCAGTGAGGGAGACCCCACACCCTGTCTGATCTGTCCAAGTGCACAGTCACTAGCACAGTGCTGTTTTCATGCTCACTTCATTGACTGATTGCTGCGTAACAACCCATGTCTCTTGTTTCTTTATGCATGTCAAACACGTGCAGGTTGAGAAGACTCTGGGATATTGAAGGCGACGCTCCTTGGAGCTCTTGGGCATTGATAAGGCTGACAAATCAAAAATTATGTGCTCTGACTTCAGTGAGTTGCCTGCAGGTTGGGGAAGGACTGCCGCTGTGCCTCACTCACTCACTCACTCACTCACTCACTCACTCTCACTCACTCACTCACTCACTCACTCACTCACTCACTCTCACTCACTCACTCACTCACTCACGGTCCAGGAGGAGGTCAGTATCCCCTGGACACTGGGCAGAGGTGCCTTCTGAGGCTGCTGGAGGTACATCACCTTTCTGTTAACGCTGGGAGCTCACCTACCATGGCATTCAACTCAATAACCAGGTGTGATAAAACACTAACGGCACCCTGCTCCTCTCCTTCCATTCTGCTCTCCTCCCCACTTCTGTGTACTCCTCACTTTTTGTCTGTGCTAGCCAATAAGCAAGTTCTTCAGCAATATACTTTTTAAGACAAGTATTAGCAGTGCAGCTTTGTTGGTCCTACAGGTGGAACCAGTCCCTCTTAGGTGCCTTTCCAGAATGCTCACTAAAAATTAACTTTTCAAGATAATGTAAATCATTTGCTGTCCTTGTATGACAAATGCTGCAACACTCCATGGCTAAATTGCCCTTTTTTATTTATCAGCTGCTGCATCCATCATTTCCAATAAAAATAAAGCCAGCAGTTATCTCTGGGAAGAGCATGTCATGTAACCAGTCATGCTGAGAAAAGGAAGTGGTGTCTGTTCAGGTCAGAAGGAATGAATTTTTGCAGATAGAACAAATTAAACATTCCGAAAGCTGCTTGAGAAACTGAAGACTCATCAATTTTAAAACCCTCACTGTTTATCATGGGTAAGGGTCAGTGTTTTGTTATTTGAAGATGTGCCTGTATTTGAATCTCTGCTGTACAAAGTCAAATTCTCCTATTGTCTTACACAATGGTGCTGCTCTGTGCTGCAGACTTCTGAGGATGTTAGTGGGCATTCCTAGATCCAGAATACCATTCCATACATCACTAAAAGGCTCTAGATGCAAATCAAAACTGGATGTCTGAAAACCCAGGAGTACGAGGCCTCCTGCCACTGTTCTTCAAGGCTAAGGTGGCGCTTTTATAACTGCAGCAGTTTGTGAGTGGCAGAATATATTTAGAATATCCATGTAATACTGTGTAGAGATCCATCGTGTGGGAGGTGGACCTAGGAGTGGGACAGTGTCCTCTGCTGCTCCCAGGTCCATCTGTGTGAAGAGACACTGAAAGCTGGAACTCTTTGATCTTCTCCTGCTGTCTCTTGGCACACATCGTCCACTTTGCTCACTCCCTAAAAGTGTCAGTGGCTTTTCATATCCGCAGCATCTGTTGTTCTTAAATGGATGATTCCTGTGGAAATCATCTTGGGAAAGGTGAGTTTCGGTATGAAATCTTGACATTTTTTAGTCCTCTTGAACAAACACTGGCTGGAGCTCTGCTCATATCTAGAAGGGAAACCTTCCTGCTTACCTCTCAAAGAGGCTTCTGTGCCTCTCCAGTCCATATAATTGAGCAGAATTGGGAATTTCCATGTCAGCGTGGAACTTCACATTGCTCAGAAAGACTTTGGAGTATGGGCTGTGGGTCCAGCAAGGAAAGAAAAGAGAAATTGTGTGGTTTACAGTCAGGAGAAAAAGGGGGAAAAAAAAAAAAAAAAGAAAAAGGTCTGATGAGGATAGGAATTACTACCTTGTGAAATAGGAGGTTTGGAAGCTATTTGGGGAACAGAGGGAATGATCAGCATCATAAGCCTGAGTAAAGCACTCAGACCTGCAGGGTCTGAGCCAGTAACCCAAGGCACTCGTTCACACCTCCAAATTACTGTGTGCTTTCAGTTCTTGCCTTGGACTGAGTGCAAAATAACACCGAGTTTTAAAGGGACTGGAGTAGGTTTTGTAGGCTAATGCTTACTGATGTGCAGGAGCACACACCTTCTGCCTGTAGCTGCTTTGGTGTCAGAAAATGGAATGTTTTAAAATCCCAGCATGAAGAGCATATATATGGAATGCCTGTGTTCCCTGCCCTCTTCATCAGAGGGTGGAGAATTAAGCCAAAGAGCTCTGCAAAATCTAGATTTCTTCCTTATAAAACTGCAGTATAAGAATGAAACAAAGTATGGAAATATTTTTAGGAACAACATGTGGAATTTTTTTCTCCCAGAGATGGAATTTCTCAGGAATTCTCACTGTGACGCTTCCCCATTCACTTCCCTTCAGCTTGGTGCATTGAAGAGGAGGAGCTCAGAGGGACAAAAAGCTTTGCTTTGCTCCCCTCTGCTGCAGCCCGGACCCCGCAGGAGTGGGGCCTTTGTAGTTCCCAGTGTGGCTTCTACCCCCACTGCTTGCTCCCAGTGCTGCTGTCTGGCCAGTTCCTTTGCAGGTTTTAGCACTGATTATTGTCAGCTCCAGTTTCTCATAGTTTCCTCTGTTGCTATGTAAAAAGAAAAGCCACACAGAGATGAGGTTTGTATAAACCTGCTCTGTGATTTGGGATCTGTTTGATCGGTGGTGAGACCAGTGCTGGTGCAGCTGAAGCCGTTTTCAGCCTTTCTGAGCACATCTAACTCCCATATGGTCTCATAAATTCTAGAGTATTTTCCTGTCTTTTTTAGCACACTTGTTCTATTTGTGATGCTGCCTTAACGTGTGTCTCACTTGGTGCCATTCCTGCCTTCAGTTCTTTCATGCCATGCTCAGACCTTGGCCAGTTTCATCCCACCTCCCCAAAAAACCCTCCTCCTGGGCCTGCAGCACCGGGATCTTCCAGGAGGGAGGGGGAAGAAGTGACAAGAACAAAATACAATAGGACCATCAAGCCCCATGATGCCCTTCCACACTTCTCTGTGATGTTGCATCATCTCTAAAAATAGAATTTAAGATCCATTGGGAATAACAATTCATCTTTAGTTCTGTGAAGTACCCCGTGGGTTTGGAGTTTTGCTTTAAAAAGCCATGGATGAGATAGAAGGGTGGGGATTAAGGTGCTTTGTTTCCTTGTTCTCACTAGTAGTTCTACTTCTTAGGGGTGATGATCGACTTGAGAAGGTCCAAACCAAGTTGCCCTTTGCTTTTCAGAGCTCAAATGAAAGGAGAAGGGAGATCATAGGAGCCTGAGGTCACACATGAAGGGGAATTTGGATAGAAGTACACATCTTCCCAGCCTGGGTGCTTCTCACCTCCCAGTACCTTAAACAAATAGAAAAATAATAGCATGAGTAATTAAACACAGAGAAAACAGGCAGGATCAACTGATTGATCTTTTGATGATAAATCAAGTAAATTGACACAGTGGAAAGCAGAGCTCAATGGATGATCTGTTTGAATCACAGTCACAATTTGAAACAGCATCTATTGCCTTCTTGGGTCAAACAGAACATGTCTGTGTCTGGGATTTTTTTAGAACTGACTCACTAAGGCTCTTCAGGAGGAGTAAAATACTAAAACTAAAAGGTTCTATGAAATTTCAGGCTAAATTTTGGACTACAAGGGATTGACAAAGACCACTGCTCACATTTTGTGGAAGCTCAGGTGGCTGCCTGGGACATCCTTGTGCCTCAGGGCTGTGCCATTTTCTCAAGTAGGGACTTGGATAAAGGTTTGGCTTCAGCTTCCTCTGCCCAGTGGGTGTTACTCTTCTGCAATTTCCAGAAAATGGCAGGAAAAATCCAATCTGTGCTCAGAAGGAGAGAGGTGGAATGTGAAGTAACATGACAAAGGCAGAGCAGAGGGACAAGGAATGACAGTGAAAAGCAAGCCTGCAGCTCTGCCTGTAAGTGAAGTTTCTCTTCAGTCAATATTTCACTATGTGAGCAGTTTATTCTGGACAAAGAACATCTCTGAAATGATGCAGAAAGTTTCGTCCTGCCAGGAGCAGGGGTGTGTGACCACACGGCCACCTTGGTGTCATGACTCGGAGTGTTCCCACACGGAGAAGCACCAGTGTGGAGTGATGCCCACCTGGAAAATCCATCCCTGGGGGATCCACAGGGATAATTTTTGTGATGTTTCTTTTCCATCTACGTGATGTAGAGAAGCATTTGACAAATGATGGTGCAAGTGTAATGCTGATAACAAAAGGCACAGGAAACGTTTTGTGCGAACCTGTGAAATCTCTGGAGTTCTTGAGAATTTCCTCCTCCCTTCCATTGGAATGAACGTCAAAAAATCACGTAATTGGTGGCTCTGATTTATGTGGAGTAATTGTTGAGGTGCTGCAGGTGTTCAGTTCCTTCACAGAGATGGCATCTCTCCCAGGATAACCCCTCCTCACAGGGACAGCCCAGGGTTTTGGGGGTCTGCCACACCATCATTGTCCTCCATAACACAGTGAGGGGCACAAGCAGGAGAGATTTGATGAGGCAGAGACGAGGGAGATCACAGAACCACAGCATTAACAAGGTCGGAAAAGGCCTCTGAAATCAGCGAGTTCAACCCCAACACCACCTTGTCAACCAGACCATGGCACTGAGTGCCACGTCCACTCTTCCCCTAAACACCTCCAGGGACAGAGACTCAGCACCTCCCTGGGCTGCCCGTTCGATCGGGAAGGTGCGTGTGCAAAGAACACCGTGTGAGGCACTGAAGGGGCACTGAGGGGGCTGTGGAAGGCGGCCCAGCGGCTTTGAGGAGATTCAAGATTTGAGGGGGGCAAGGATGCTGGGGATGGCTAAGGGAAGTTCTGTTCGGGAAGGGCGCGGTGCGGGGCGCGCTGCGAGGAGCGGTGCGGAGCACCGAGGGCGGCCAGGCGGCCATTTTGCGAAGGACAATGCCCGCCGCGCGGGGCGGGGCAGGGGNGAGCCCGGGCCGCCTTCCCGCCCTCCGCGGGGAGACAGGCAGGTCTGGAGGCGGTTGCTGCTGCCTTCCTCCTCCTCCTCCTCCTCCGCGGCCGCAGCATCCCCGCCGGCTGCCTCAGCAGCCGCTGCCCTCACGGTCCCCGCACGGCTCCGGCCCCTTTGTGCCGCCTCTGGCCCCGCTCGGGGCCGGGGGGGCCGCTGGGGCTCCGCTCCGCACGGCAGGAATTAACAGAGGCCGCCGCCGGGGGAATTCGCTTTTTTTTTTTTTTTTTTTTTTTTTTTTTTTTTTTTTTTTTTTTTTTTTTTTTTTTTTTTTTCCCCTCACCCTTCCTTCCTTTTTTTTTTTCCTCCCCCACGCTATTTTCAAACCGAGTTCGAAGTGGCGGAGGACGCGAGGCCGCGCGCGGGCTGACACATGGCGGGACCCGGCTCCCAGAAAAGAGGGAAAACAAAGCTGGAATTGGGGGTGCCAGACAGCCCCGGAGCGGGACAGCCCCGATCCCCGTCCCTCTGTCCTGAGGCCCGGCCAGAACACGAGGGACGGAGCTGGAAGTTGATCCTTTTCAGTTTTCCGCTCCGGGAGGGTCGGGCTGCTTGTTGTGGAGTTTTTTTAAACGTTTTCTGAAGGAGAAGACCTGGGCCGTTTCAGGTTTTATCACCGTTTGAAACATAGCCCTTTAAAGTATCTGGAAAGTTTTTTTTAATAAGAACATCAAACGGTAGGAAAAAGTTTGAGGTGCTATGAGAAAGAGCCTTGCTGCTGGTTGGGAGCACAGTTATAACACAAATCAGCTATAACAGATCATAGTTATAACATAGGTAACTTAATTCCATTCAGTGGGAACACTGGTGTTGCATATTGTTGTGCTTTTGATTGAAATAACTTTTTTTTAAATCTGTTTTGAATGCCTGGCCTGGTGATTCTTCATTGCTAAATTTCCAGCCTGCAGAATGACAGCTAATATCAGATTTTTTTTTCGTATGTAGCTTTTTTTCCTTTAAATTTTCAACTGAAAAGTGCTGACCTTTATTCCCTAATTCAAGGTTTCAAATCAGTAAACAGCTTTAATATCTTTATTTCCTCCTTTTCAATAACCTGTTGCACTTTGGTAAAATGTTAACTTCTTGTTTCATACCTTTTTTAAAAAGTGTTGGTTATTTTTTTTTTTCTTTTATTTCCTCCACAGGAAGGAGTGAAGACTGAAAACAATGACCACATTAATCTGAAGGTGGCAGGGCAAGATGGGTCTGTGGTGCAGTTTAAGATTAAGAGGCACACACCACTTAGTAAACTAATGAAAGCCTATTGTGAACGACAGGTATGATCTCAGGAGAACGGTGTCTGGGGGAGAGCTGCTCTCTCTCTTAGGGGCAGAGGAAAACAGTTGAAGTCTTAAAACTTAAGTAAATGCACAAAATGGTAGAGATGGAACAGAAACTAATTGTGCTGTGAAGTGTATTGTCCTTGGGGTCTGTTACTGGGTGGACTGAGAGGGTTGTGGCAGGAAATGGGTGAAATAAAGATCTGTTGTCATCTATGAAATCTGCATTTATAGGTGGAGGCTTCTGGGAGGTAACTGCTGCTCTAATGTTCAGAGATATTTGTGTGGAAAGGGTGGGTTTGGGATGAACTTAGGGGAGAGGGAGTTAAATGATAATCAGGGATTTTTATAGCTCTGAGTGACTTCTTGGACTGGTCATTGGCTTCTGATTTATTGCCTTAATTGTACTGAGATGAGAAGATACCTTGAGAAGGAGCTTGCACATTTAATGATGAGCTTTGTTTTTTCTCTTGTGTCGTGGTTGACAAATGAATATTCTGAGAGACACACACACCTCACGTATTTGCTGATGTGGTGGCAGCTGCAGCCAGTCTGTGAGGCTGCAAGCAGCTATTGCAAGTTTTAAAAACACCTGTTTGAGTTGAGCCATGGAACTCCTCCTTCTGAAGCTTCTGATTAGGGAAATTTTTGTCTCTGTTATCCACAATATTTTTTAGTGACTGTCTGCCTTCAAAAAGTTCTGTTTCTACAAAAATGTTCAGAATTTGGAATTTTTACTTTTTTTTAAACATAAATACTCAAGGATACTATTGCATACAATAAAGTCAGTGTAAGATACTGGTGCAGCTATTTCATCACCAGGAAAAACCCTGTGATTCACATAGAGAGTGGTAAAACCTCTTTGGTTTGCCCTGTGCACAACAGAATAAGAGTAAAGACAGGAAAAATTAGCTCTTGCTGAACACGTGAATGTGTTCTTGTATGAGTGTTCTGTGGAGAAATTAGTGAATGTTGGAAGCTGTGAGTTTGTTTTTCCTACCTCAGTCATACAAACTCTTGTTCTATTTTTCAAATCACTGTGTTGCTTTTTCCAGTCATAGAGTGCAGTCATATCTGTCTTTCAGGGAATTTGAGGATTGGTTATTTGTCTATAAAGTCCTGGCATAAAAAAAATTTAAAGTATCATTCATTCTTAGTTACTTTGAAGCAAAGAAAAGTAATAGTCCAAATTGTCTTAGATTGCCAAAATGTCTACTCTGCTTAAAGAAAAACAAAACCAAAGCCAGCAAAAAAACCCCCAGGTATCAAATGGAGGAAAAACATCAGTAAATCTTGAGAATGGGAGACATTTTTTCAGATCTTAGTTTTAAGCTAGTAAGCATCCAAAGAATATTTTTGTGGATGTGGATTTGTCTTTAGGTGCTTACTTCTGAAATTTTGCTGAATGTTCTTGAACAGAAAACATTTGTTCTGCATGTCTCTAAAAGTTAGATTTTATTCATGTATTTATTTACCTAGCTAGGTACACCCCAACATAAATCCTTAATTTTGGAGGGGTGATAGAGAACTTAGCAGCTATAAAGGATGATAATCATGTGTATAGTAGATCTAAAATGGAAGTAACTAAATTTGAGTGACCTGTTGAGAAGATGAACAGATAACTATTTGTGATTAAGTGGTGAAAAAATCATCCATGGACCATACTTCGTGTTTTGTGGACGCTAAGCTCACCAAAGGACAGTTTTTCAGTACGTTTTCAGATAACATTTATTTAGCTCATAAAGTTGTCATGAACCTGGACAAAAACAACACTCTGGGAATAGGAAATACATGTTTCAAGAAACACAGTGTCAGAGAACAGGGCTCAAACCAAATGTTGCTGTGCAGAAATGTGTTGCTGCCATGAGACTGAGCCACACACTTCCTTAGACCAGATGATGCTCTGAGTGAACGCTGCAGTGTCTTGATCATGCTGGAGAAGGCATTTTTCTGTGAACCATAAAGTTAATAGAAAAAGTTTACTCACATTTATTAAAATATTTTTCCTGACAAATCTACTCCTCAGAAATAATTACTACATTGTTTTCTGTTGTGTGTGACATCCGCTCTTGCCAGGCTGAATGAAGGCTTCTCTTCTAACTCAGAGATGCCAAAGCACGACCCTGCAATCCATTGGATTGGCTTCAAAACCAGATTGGGCTCTTGGATAGTTAGATACTCTGGAGAGAATGGATAGAACAGGAAAGGAAGTTTGTATCCCCAAATGTCACTGACAAAATACCTGTAAAATACCTTGGGAAACTCACTGATGATTTTGGAGCTGATGTTATCAGAAGGAGAGGTTGGTTGTTACTCCCAAGTTAAAGTTTTCAGTCTGTTGGCTCAGGTGAGGATGAGAGATATTCTTCTAGGGATGGAAGAGGTCAGCAAAATGAGTGTTGTGTGGTAGAAATGCTTATCCAAAATACTGGCTAATTTCTGGAAGTAGAAAATTATTTTTTCCATCTGTGCATGGAAAAAAATTGATACGTTGATTTCTTTAGAATAGGAATTGGAGGTCAAAAAGTTCCCATTTTTTACTCTTTGCTGCTGTGACTAATTTTGTTGTTGCATTTCTGGAAGAAATATTTTAGAATACCTTTGATTTTGGGGAAGATCAAAAGGGAGTGTTGAGTGTCATTGTTGGACGTTTATTACCTAGAGTGTTGCGCCTAGTTTTTAAGTGAATTACTCAAAAGCACAATAAACCTGCTGGCCTTTGGGGTGTAGCAGAAGTGGCTTTATTTTAACTTAGTCAGTGGGGGCACTGTTGCTTCTCATGAGTTGTTGGACACAATGCAGTGTTTAATACAAAACAGATTGCAGGGATTTGGAGTGAAATGTCTAAAAGGGCATGAGGGAAGGACGGAATCTCGGGTGGCTTTTAATGATGATGCTGCAATTCAGTGACAAGTTCAAGAGTAAACTACTGAGTACTTTTACACCAGGTTTATTTCCCTTTGTGTTATTTCTCTTTGTCCAGGGGTTGTCAATGAGGCAAATCAGATTCCGGTTCGATGGGCAGCCAATTAATGAAACAGACACACCTGCACAGGTAAACAGCACAAGCAAGGCTAAAGAACTGTTTGAAATTTGCTGCAGGAGTTGATGCTTCTGTTTCCTATCAAATATTTATGTAAATGTGTATATTACTGATAGACCTGGATTTTCTTTTACCATGATTTTGGTGTAACTACTTTAGGATAATTAGAAATGGAATCTAGGACTTTTGGTGTTTTGAATAATAAATCTGTATCACTGTAATAATAAAACAGAAAAATTAGGTACAGTGTACAGATGGCGAGTCCTGTAAAACTTGCACTTTATTGATTCATGGCTCTGAGATAAGGATGGTAAGTTAAGAATAGAGATTTTCTTGAAACAATGGCTTTATTTTTTATATAAAAGCTTGCCAGGGTGTTATCAGAGAGGTCCAGTTTGCAAGCTTGCATTTTTAATACAAAAGTAATTTCTGTTGTTTGTGATCTGAAGCTGTTTCAGTAGCATGGAATTAATGAATATGATGAAGTTTGGGTTGTCTATAAGTATTTGAATGAGGGCCATTCCAAGAACAGAATGGTTCCCTGTGGCCCTGGAGCATTTTTCTGTCCTGCTCCATGGAGCTGTGTTTAATCAGCCTGACCAAGTGATAGTTTTATCTGCTGCTCAGAACCGCTTGTAATGAAATAACGGACTTTACTTTTCAGTTCTGAATTTTCCAAGCTGTTGCTTCAAAGATTGTGCCTCTTGTGGCCCCAATCTATGCAACTTTTTAATTTGCAGTACTGATAATTGAGGCAACAGGATGTTTTTTTCTTTTCCATCCATGTTGTACTGAAGCTTAGACCAGTCTGTGGTAAATAGCATAGACCAGTTTGATTTCCTAAGCAGCAGTTGAGTCTGTTTAGAAATATAACTTGAATTAGTTACAGCAGCTCCTTCAGTTTTGGTACAGATTTTGTCAGTAGGTGCCATTAACATCCCAGGAATATCAACTGTAAGACTTAGGGTGAAAAAAGAGAGAGATATTAATGAAGTATTGCTGTTCTTCGCTGGCAATTTTTACATGGTTACATGCCAAGTGTTTTTAATTTTTTTGTGCTTGCTGATCCTTGGTTTTACTGCCTGGTTGGGCAGAGGCCTTAATTCCAGACTGCTTCCCCATTGCTGTAGCCATTTTAGCAGCAGCAGCCACCTGGAATTGTGGCAATGTTTTAAGGTATACTGAGGGAGTAAATAGGAGAACAAAGGTGCAATTGCAAAGCAGGCAGCAGAAATCAAATATTATAAATCTGTTTCTTAGGAGGCACACAGTGTACCCTGAAGTTAGTACTAGAATTCATTCTAGGTCAACAGTTATCAATTGACATTTTTTTCTTCTGTGCAGTTTCTTTGCTTTTGAGTTTAGTGAGTTTTGTTAAATGTACAAAAGGGTGGTGGTGAAGGGGACTGGGGCTTCTCTGGTTAAGTTGCATAAAAAGTAAACATAAAGTCAGGAACTGTAAGAAAACCCAGGCTGCTGTGGAGATGTGAGAAGAGTTGAAAGCCCTTTTTTCTTTTTTTCTGCTGTAGTTGGAAATGGAGGATGAAGATACAATTGATGTGTTCCAGCAGCAAACAGGAGGAGTTTACTAAAACAAACACACAAAAAAGAACCTGCTACTTTCCTCTCCAGAACTGTGCTCCCACAGGCGACACTTCACAATTAGAAAAATGAGACTTGGTTCAGCCACATCCTGACTACTGCAGTATAGTTTTCTCTCTTCTCTCTGATTTTTTTTCTTATTCCTTTTATTGTACATAAAGTAACTGGTGATGTGCACAGGCATAATGCATATTTTTTTTTAACTAAATGGCCAATGGTATGTTTTGATCAACATTTAATGGAGATGGGGTGGGAAAACAAACTGGTTCTGTGAAAATGCCCCTCTCTCCATTAGTGGCATGCTCCTTCTACTTTTACAGAATCACAGAATAAGCCGAGTTATCTTTCTATTCCAGTAAGTTATTTTGCTCTCACTGTTCAAAAACAAAAACCTTGCATACCTTGTTTGATTGGATAATTTCAATGTTTTTCTTTTATCATTGTAAAACCAAGGGCAATTTTATAACTTTTTTGTACGTAGCTGTTACATGTAGAGCAATCTCTGTCTAAGTAGGGGTAAATTACTCTTTAAAAAAAAAGGAAAAAAAAAAGTCCTAGATAGTTTTCCCTTCAAGTAAAACGTCTTGTTGTTTAAATAAACTTCTTGTTTAAAATAACCAGTTTTCTTTCTTTTTCTGTGGAGTAATAGTACTCAGCACCTGTATTTCTTTCTCTGCAGCACTTTATGCTTCTCAAATCTCAGCTTTCTCTGTGGTAAGTAAGCATAATCCCCCCCTATCTAGACAGGAGACTGTTAAAAAAGGAAAGGCTTCCTTGAGGTCTGTCAGTCAGCCGTTGAACTGGAAATAGAAGTTAGTTTTCTCTTAATTTGATTTATTTTTATTTTTTTGTGAATGTTCTGCTAAGCCAAAACTGTTTGATTAGTCAAACTGCAAAATACTGAACTACTTAGTAATGCCTTTGGGTTGAGCTCTTCTTGTCAGTCTTTAATAGAAGCATCAATATTGTTGTTGCAGTAGTTTATTTAAGACTCTGTATTTGAATGCTTATTGATGTAAACATCAAGTTAAAGAGAGCAAATAATTTCATTAACCGTTCAGTTTACCATGGTATCAAATGGGAGCTGCTTGGAAATGTAAAGCAAAAATAAAAAATTGAGTTCTGTTTTTGGGTGTATTTAGCTATGGTGGTGGAGATTCCAAGCTCTGCTTTACCCCACTCTGCTGTTCTGCTTGGAAGAGGGAAAGAGTCTGGAAGTACTGAAGGGAGGTACAGTGATGATGGTGTTTTCACAAGTCTTTTCCACAATTCTTGAGCTCTTGGGGAACTTTTTGGGGGAAGATTAGAGGTTGGAGTGAAATCCATGGACATTCATGGAAGATTATATACCTGTCAAACCCACAGTCCCACAGCATTCTCTGATGTCCTAGGAATGTTCCAATATTTTATAGTAAGTTCATGCTTTTTTAGGTATAAATTTCTTAGAAGAGGCCACTATTTGGTGGTAGTTTTTGTAGCAGTAAATTCAAGGAGTGATTATTACATGTGGGGCCTGTGCCTGCTTGAGCCAAAAGTTTTGTGGCAGAATGATGGATGTGTGCATTTAGCTGATGAGTTGTGATCTATTTGTCTTCTGTCAGAAATAACACATTTGATGCTACATTAGTTCCATCTAATGGAGATACAGGGAAAATTAACATCTGTTTTTGCAGTTGCATTTGAGTTTTTAGCTGAAGAATGTGATCTACTGTGTACCTTTGTTTTAATTCAGGGAAATGCTATTGCCAAGCAGATTACTTCTCATTGTGGGATATATCTTGTAGACTTCTGTGGTGTTTTGCAGGATTGAAGTTCCTTCTTATGAACAAATGTTTACATATCCAAGTCTAAAAGGCCTAGAAAAATCGACTTTGAAGAAAAGAAGAGGGTGGTGGCGGAATATATTTCAAAATCTTTCCTAGGTTACAAGTGGAAGACATTGCTCTTTGGCTTTAGAATCTCTGGCTTTTAAGCTGGCTAAACTTCTGATATCAGTGTATAAAATTCTTTCAACTTGATGTCATGCCAAGACTTTTCCCAGGAGAAAGCTGTCTTTATCTTGTTTGGCCAAAAAGGTGTTTGGACTTGCTTTAGTTTCTGAAGAAAGGGTGAGGTCTCCTTAAATACAATTTTTTTTCAACCCAACTTAAGATTGTGAAGCTCAAAGCTCCTTGTTGTATCTTGCCTTGTACTTTTTATTTCCTGAGGCAACAGAAGTCAAGTGACAGGTACTGAAGAGCTTTTAAAAACAATGTCTTCATTTCCTGAATTAGTCGAGTGTTACTTCATCTGTCATGAACTTATGTGCAGCATTCACCTACATTCCTCCACTTTTCATCTTTTTGCTGTTACCTGGGCTTGCTTATGTTCCTGAAGTGATTCCTCTAACAGTCCTGAATGGTGTTATGTTAGGTGGAGACTCCAGCCAAAAAGTGTTAAATAGTCTTTTCTGATACAGTTTTTTGTTTTTTTAATCTAATCACAAAAACATGTCAACTTCAGTGACTTAGTTCCTCAAGAGCCTCAAATGTTGAATTTCCATTAGTGCAGCAAACGTGGGGTGATTTCTGGTTCTGATATATAACACATTGGTGCAACAGTAATGCAGAAATACAGTCCTTTTTAAAAAAAGAAAATTAGCATTCTTTCTGTGTGGTCTTGCAAATACTCTATGTCAGAACTTGTTTTTGTCTGTACTGCTCCTCTGGTGCTACAGACTTACCTGTGGATTCCTGATTGCTGGAACCCTCTGGTTTTACTGTGACTACCTCTTTTAGGGAAGCTGCTGCTGGGGGTGGTGATTTGGAAGTGCTATGGGGTACAGGGATATGGACAATTTGAATCAGCTTATTTGGGGTACACTTTGCTGCTTGGTTTGGTTTGTGGCAGTTCCTGGGTTTACACTTGTAGCCACATGGACTTCTGGAAGTCCACTTGTCAGAGGATAAAGGAAGAGTGGGTAAAGAGGTCTTGTCAGGCTAGTTGGGAGGTAAGGTCTTCATGTTTTATTAAACAGCTGGGATCTTTCAAGAGCCTGGGAAAATTACATTATTACCCACAATTTTCAAATAATGTGTTCTAAAGTGATTGCCATGCAATTTAGTTAATATTTCTCCCATGGTTTTTAAATGAAAAAGGATGGAGTAAGTTATAATTGGATACAGTCCCCATGTGAGTTCTGGTGGACGGTTGGACCCCTTCAGCCTGTGCTGGGGTTTTAGTCTTTCAAATGAGTTGTGAACGTGACCAGTTATTTAAAAATAGGTAACCAAAATTCTGTCAGGTGCCCTTAAGTAAGGCATTTTTATTCATGTGCAAGGAAGATAATGACAGATGGAAATCACAGCTGGTTTGGGTGGTTGACACCTGAAAATCAGTGCTTTAGTTTATCTGCAGAGTGGGGATCACAGCCACCCCAGGGGGCTCCAGTGGTAACGGGCCTGAGGTGCTGATTCAGAAGGGGATGAGGAGTGCAAGGCTGCTCTGACATGGAATCTTCCGAGCTGCCAGGCCTGTAAAGAAATACTCCAAGTGGTAACATGAGAGAGATTCTTGTGCTGGCATATGGAGGTGCTTTTAACAAAAGAAAAATCCCTGAAGTAACACTAAGATAATTGCTGCTTCAAGATAACTGCAATATCAGAACAGAGACAGCATCTCTGCAAGGGTTAAGGTCAAAGCAAGTTGGTTTTCCAGCAGGAATTTTCCTTTCTAGTACCTTCACTCATTACTTCCGAGTCAGTGTAACGTAAGTGCTGTCATTTGCCTGGTGGATGCTGGTTCTATTGTGTCTCTTACTGCAACATTAATGAAAAGGCATAATGTGACTGGCTGGAAGAGAGGAGACTTCCTAGGCTTCAGCCAGCTGGAAGTAACTGAATTTCTAAGGAACAGCAATTTGTTTTCAAAGCTAAAGATGAAAAGATGCCTCCTTGGTCATCATGTGAACAATAAATCCAAGTATTTTTCTTAGAATTTTAGGTAGTGGCCTCTTCTCAGTACATGTGTGTCAGCTACTGTGATGGACTCTTGTGGAGTATTAATCTAAAAGCATTTACAGAACTTGGATTATTATTAATTATATTACCAGCATAATTAATGCATTTAATTCTCTGGTTTATTGAGGTTTCTTCATTCCTCCTGTAATGAGTTTCCAGACAATGTGTTCTGATAGGGAATAATCAATCCTTTAGTTTGTCTTGCTTTTTTAGGATGTAGTGGCAGAAGGAATTGGTGGTCCAGCACTTCTGGGTGATTAGGATGTAGGAGTGTGAGGATAAATGGGAGATGGAGTTTTAATCCCTATTCTCAGTTTTGATTGACCTCCAAGATGCTTAATTCCAGGGGTTTCCTGGTTTATTCCCTAGCTGCATGGGAAGGTGATTTTACTGTAACATGGAGGTGTTGGGAGCCCCACCCAGGTGTTTATGGAATGGTTGAAGTCCCTTTAAGGGAAGAGTTTTCCCTTGTCCTGGAAGGATTTCCGTTTACATGGGAGGGGTGAGGTGGGGCTGGTGGTGCTGTGAAAGGACTGGCTGGGTGTCAGCAGAGATCCCAGAAGGGAAGCTCAGCAGGTGCTGGAGAAGGACAAGGGATGTGTGTGAGTCAGTGAGGAGCTGCAGTGGGAATGGGGACTGTAGGAAGAGCTGTAGGTTTAAATAATCCCTTTGTGAGGATGACTTTGGAGTACTGGGGAAAGGCTAAGCCCAACTAGCAAATAGAGTTTCTCCTTTGGAAAGGAATATTCTTCAGGGAAACATGGGTGCAAAAGATACCCTTTGTGGTGAATTTTGTTCTGGTTTTGGTGGCTTAGATCTCCCCCTTTCAGCAACCACTACATGGATCCCATCAAGCACATCCGATGCCCTGCAAGGGCTCTTGAAGGATCACATAAATAAGAAAACTGAAACAAAACAAGACTGGGACACTGACTTCCCCTTCCAGCAATCCCTGCCTTTTCCCGTAAGGAGGAACACTTTGGAGTGCACAACCAGGCTTGGTGGTGTTGGATGTCCAGACAAGAACAGCAGCATGAATTGGCCACTCTGCTTTTTGTATTGTTCAGAACTACATCTCTGCAACTTTGAGAGGAGTCTGGGCACTGTGGTGCAATTCCCCATCCCAAACACTCACAGGCTGTTGGGAACTTTTCCTGACGATGTAGAGAGGTACCAGAGCAACTTTCACAACTCTTGCAAACAACAGCATCAGCTCTGTGGGACAAACCATTGGATCTGTAGGATCCACATTCCACTGAACCTCCATGCATCACTCCAGGTGCAAAAATCTGACAGGGGCAAATGCAGCTGTGGCAAGGATTGTCTATTAGCTGGCACTTAGCTGTGAATGAAATGGGGCAAGAGAAAACCCTCTTTTTTTGTGCCTTGTGCTTGCAATAAAGAAGGGATGCTGTCTGTGACAGCCGTAAGTAGCAGAGACTGGCATGAAGAAACCCTTGGTCACAGAAGAATGACCAAGCTGAGGCTTTTCTCAGACCAATGGTATCTCTCCTTGCCTACTCCTTGCATTTCCTGGAGTCTTGTTCAGACTTCCAGAATGCACAATGCATTGTGCATTCCTTACTGGTGAATTTCAACAACAGGTGGAATTGTTTGGTGTCTGAGTGCTCCAGACAGCTGCTGAGAATGGTTCTGGTCGTGTGTCATCATCCTGTGGTGGACTGTAAACCCAGTTTCTGTAGCCATCTTCATAAACTATCCATCTTGAAAAGCAGCTTTTATTTCAGATCACCCTGCAGCCAGGCCTGTGAGGGATCAGTGGGGCCCCTTGGAAACACTTAAGGTATAGAATTCTAAAGTTCTGTGTGAAAACCTGTGTCATAGGGAACGGGTTTTTCTTCATCTTGACTTTAAAAAGTGGCTCTGTGTGTGTCTCAGGGGTACAAATTAAAGAGTAAAATCCTGTGGGTTTGAATAAGAAGCATTTAGATGACAAAATACTTCTGCAAGTTCCTGAGAGCATTTGTTTACCTGCGTGCAGGTAGGTATCATTTGACTTCTTAATGCCCAAGCCTAAGGGATAATAGAATTAAAACAACTGTGTCATGTTACTTAAAATTTCCCTTTAATCTATCTCTAAAAAATGTGATGCAACAGAGAATTCCCTGGGGATCTAAATAGGGTTGGAGCTTTAAAAAAAACCAAAACAAACCAAAACAGTTTTTTTTTAATGGATCCTAGATTAGAAAAAATAATACATTGGTCCTGTTTGTGTACATTTAACAGTTCTTATCTTTCATGATCTGTGTTAATATTAAGGCTGGTGTTTAATTCAGGTGCTGGATAACTCATGTTATGCATAGAGGGATGTAACAGAATCCTTGTGTTCTCCATACCAAAAAAATACTTTTCTCCAGAAAGTGTTTTGGGGGTATTAAGGGCTGTTATTAGTGGAAATTGGGAGGGGTAGCTGGAAAATATGGATTTTCTTTCTCCTTTCTCCCTCCTTTATGCAAGTGCTTATTGAAATAATATTGCTGATGCATAGGTTTTGGAGTAAAAATTGTGATCTGTGTCTGTGGAAGTTTCAGGGAGCCCCCAGTCACCAAATCAAAGGTGGATGTGGCAGATGGGTCAGCAGCCAACATGTGATGATTTAAAGTCTGTCCTGTGAGTTTTGTGCTGGGGCTGGAGGGAGGTGCACGACCCAAAATGTGCAGCCTCGTGCTTTTGACAGCCAGGCGAGCAGCATTGCTGGGCCCTCTACTCCAGCTGCACTAGCCGTGCTGGAACTCAATTTTCATGCAATAATCCAAAATAATGAACTGCAAATTATTTTATTCCGCCATGATTTTTGAGGTGTTGGCATTCCCCACCAGGCCTGTGGCACTGCAGGCCCTTGGATGTGTCCCAGCCCTCGTCGGATCCAACATCGAAAGCCACAACAGCCTTGTGCCACCCCCTCCGGCACCGCCTTGGCCTCGGTGCGGTTCCTCCCTGTACCTTGGAGCTGCTCCATGACACCTCGGAGGCACCTGCGGGGCTTGTACGGGCCGGGCACGGCAATGTGTGTGAGGGAGCCGGGCCTTGCGCGGCCAAGGGGGTGCCAGGGGTGGGTTTGGGGGCGCGACGGCCGCTTTGGTGCTGTGTCCTGGGCGGTGTCTGTGTGGCTCGGAGCCACGCGGAGGTCGCGGAGGTCGCGGAGGCAGCGACGGGACAGGCGAACCTCCCACGCGGCCCGACCCCGCCCGGGGCCCGTCACAGGGGGCAGCGCCGCGAGGACTTTTGTCTGGCCTCAGGTGCGGCTGAGCCAATCACAGCTCGCTGGCGGTGAGCGACAGCTCTTCCGCCAATCACCAACAACGGGTGCCACCGCCCACAGCCAATCACCGCAGAGCAGACGTAGCGCTTCACCAATGGGCTCTTAGCGGTTAGCAAGGCGCCTCGGAATAGACAGGGAGGCGGGGCAAATGGGAGAATGGCAGGGCGCTATCCAGTAAGAACTCGCGACTGCGTTTGAACCGCCCAATGAGAAGGCCGGAGGTGGGCAAGGCTTGCGGTGCGTATAAAAGTTGCGGCGGTGCGGGCGGCGGCCGCAGTTGTCACCGGTAGCGGCAGGGGCAGTCGGTAGGAGCAGCTCTGTCCCCGGGACCGTCACTGTACAGAGCCCTTGCCTTGGTCCGACCCCTCCGCCATGACCACCACGGCCACGTTCTCGGGCATGGACCCCAATGGCAGGAACAGCTCCAGGTCTGCGGGGGCCTCGAGGGCCGCTGGGACCCAGAGGGCGGTGGGGCTGAGGGTCCCGGGGAAGGCATGTCCGGAGCGGTGCTAGGGCGCGGTGCTGGGGCGGGGGCTCCGGCCGGGCCGAGGCTGTGGGTATGCGGTTCCTCCCGGCCTCTCGCGGGCGGGCTGACCGGAGGCGGGGGCGGCCGCNCCCTGCCCGCCCCGCGCCGCTCTGCCCGGGGGGGCCCGTTCGGTCCGCGAGCTGCCCGTGCTCGGGCCCGGGGCCGCCCGTTCCTTGGGGCCGCGGCCGCGCTCCCGGGGGCGACCCGGGGCTAGAAGGGGCGGGGGCGAAGCGGAGCTTGTCTGCAAACAAAGAAAACTTGGCAGGTTGGTCTGGAAGAGATGCACAGCGCCAGGTCGGGCACCCGCGGTCTCGGGAGTCACAGCTGGAGAGGATCGTGTCGTTTTCCACGCTATCGTGGCTTTTTTCTGTAAGGTTTTGGCCTGACAAAGCGGATGCTTCCTGTTCCCTTTTGGCGTTCCAGGTTGCTTTTTAAAGCGGAAAAAAAAAAAAAATCTGTACGAAGCTTGTTTCCAAACCTTTTGCCAGAGCTCTTCCTGGAGCTGTGGGTGGATTTTCGGTGGGCATCACTGGGTATCAGGTGGAATTTTAACAGCATTTCTTCATTGCTTGAAGTGTTAAACATGGCTTTCATAAAGCAGGTTACAGCATTTTGAGGCTGTGAGAGGCTTCTAGTAAAATCTGCCTTGAGGTTGGTAAAAGGTAATATTCATTTTTAACAGTTTGAGTGATGGATATCTTTACCCCCTTCAGTTGCCTATTCTGTTAATGTCATTAAGTCTGTCAGTGGAAACTGTTGTGCCATTAAGAGAGTACTGGTTTCACTGCTGTGGTAAAAAGAGGGGATCTGAGGTTTGGGAACAAGCCCTGCTTTGAACAGTCTGTTCTTCAGATTAGTTACTGAAAGAGCTATAACTACGAAAATAAACCTCCTATATGTTTCCTCAGAGAAAAAAAAGATAAAGGAGTGATTCAAGACCATTACACCACATCTTGATTCAGAAAGGACACAAAACAAGTCACAATAAAACAAGCTCTCCAGTCTGCTGGGATCTTCCCATTAGCAGCTGAGCACTAGTAGTTCTTAGAAAAGGAATTTTGTTAGGAAAGGTGTTTTTCTGGTTATGTAATAGTAAATATCCATGTCACACACCTTTAGGAATCTCCCTTGCCATTGGGGTGTTTCAGCTCTGTAGGCTGGAGAAGAGTTTTTGTGTTGCAGCTGGAATGTAACAGGCACAAATTCTCCCAAGATGTGAGTTGTAAAATTGGACGTGCTCTTTGTGTTGAATTCCCAGGTTTGGAGCATTAACAGTCTGGGTACTGTTTTGTATTCTAACTTTGATTTATTAAATTATTTGTTAAGAAGAAGAAGTGTGCACCATCCTCAGTTTGCCCTGGTGTTCATTTTGGAGTGTTGGAGGTCTTGAAAGCCCAAGAAGCCCCAGGTTCTGTTGGTGTCTTCACATCTCTCTGGGAGTTTTGAAAGTTCTCACACACAATTTTGTTCTCCTGGCTTTTGTCTGGCTTCTCCAGCTAACAAAAGATCTCCTGCTTATGAAAATAAGATCAGGAGGAGTTTATGTTTCAAGATTTATTGTGCTGCAGCTGTTCATTTTGGTTGGGTTCTGCAGGTTGGAAAGCAGACTGCAGTCAAGCTCTTGAAGTACTGAGCTGGCTTCTTTTGTGTCTAAGAGCAGATTGTTAGATTTAGGTTACATATCTGGAGCTTTGTACACGTGTCTCTCCTAATAATAGTCAACTCCAAGCTGTTTAATTTCAATTTTTACTTATAGACCAGCAGCATGCTGCAGACTTCAGGGCTTTTTCCTGAGGAAACAAATCTAAATAAAGGCTGCAGCACCCAACCATCAGTGGTGCAACCAGTCCTTTGGTTCAAGCTTCAGTCTTTGCTGTGCAGCCAGTTTGATGATTAAAAATGCACCTTCCCAGGGTACTCTTAAAAAAGCTGGACTTTGACATGCCCACATAGTTATTTTTATTTTTTATTTGGCTCAGAGTGGTGGGAGCAGCCATTGGTGTGATACTGGATAGAACAAGGGCACAAGTCGAGCACGAGAGCATTTTATTTTTGTAAGTGCCGCTGAAGAGCAGTGGAGATACAGTGCCAGGATGGAATTCTGGCAGGAGCTTACCTGGATGGTTGAAGTGATGTGCTGGGAGTGCAGCTGGGGGCTGGCACAGGGTGTGAAGCTGCCTCTCTCCACAGAGTGCTGCGTCCTCCCGGCGGCGGCTCCAACTTCTCCCTGGGCTTTGATGAGCCCAAAGAACAGCCCGTGAGGAGGAACAAAATGGCATCCAGCATCTTTGGAACTCCTGAGGAGAACCCACCTTCCTGGTCTAAAGCAGCAGGTGAGGCTGTAGTGCTTTGTTTCCACATCTGCTGATGGGCATTGATTCATTTTGTGGCTCAGCCTGATGCTGCTGGTGGGGTGGTGTGGAAACCAGAGTTCCCTTCCTGCTTGGTACTTTGGGGTTATAAATGATGCAGACTATAAATTCTCTGCTTGCAGAGAATTGTTTATTTCTCATTAATTTCTTCCAGAAGGGTTTATTTTATGCAAGTGTTAGGCAAGTTGCAAGCACAGAATTTTATTTTGGATGCAGTTTCTCCAAGTTCAGTCACACAAGTGGGCTTGTGTCTTACTGTTTGGAGTAGCACTGCTTGGTCTTGATTATTCAGAGGAAGTTTAGCCTTGTGTTCTCACAGCTGGATTTAAGCTTCCCTTTCTGCAGAGCACTGGTGGTATGGGTGGCCTTGGGACCCCAAACTCCATCTGTTTAAATGACACTCTCACTGCATGGGGTGCTGCTGTAAGACAATAATTTGTGAGGTATTATCTAAAGGACCAGGACTTTTTAGAATTGTAAAGCTCTAATTTCAAAGAAAAACCTCTCCCAGAGTACCCAAACCTGTGACTATTTATGATCTGCTTTCACATTAAGTTTATCTTGCAACCTGATTAGACTCAATCTCTGGTTGTAGGGGCTAAGCCAGGTGAAACCAGAGACAGCTGTGAATCCTCTGGACCACAAAGAACAAACTCAACTGAGGCAAACTGTGGAGACTTCGTAGATCCCAAGGTCAGTACTTGACTACAAAGAACCTGATAATGGACAATTCACACTCTGTGTGGGATTGATTTATCACGGATGTTCACACAGTTGGAAGCATTGTAGGATTTGGATCCTTTCTCTCAAATTCGTTTTTTCATGAAGGTTCTCCTTTCCATCTGATATTCTTCCAGTACACAGAGAAAGGAATGGCTGCATTTTTCACAGGGACCACTTTGTAGAGCTCTTAACCCATCTCATTGCTGAGACAGTAATGAAGTGATGCGAAGTCTAATTTCAGCTCTGTGATTGTGGGTTTAAACGTCTCACAAACAACAGTTACTACATCAGACTCTGTGTGGGTCTGACAACAAACTTGGATTCACATCCCAGCAAATTCTTACCTCAGTAGTTTTAGTGCTTTTTTTGTTTTAATAATACCATCAGGTGTGTTATTTTCTATATGAACTCTCTACCTAGTAGCAATATGGAGCATAATTTATATTGTTAATGGTGTTAAGTAAAATTTGCTAGATGTATAATTACATTTAATGGGAAAAACAGGGTTCTTTTGAATCACAGTAAATTCAGTAAAAAAGCAGTAATTTATCTGAACTTAGATCCCTAGGAATGTAGGATAGCCTGTATTTGCGTGAACAAAGAAAAAAAAAAATCTCATTTAAAACACTCCAGCCTTAGGTTTTCTGGAAAGAACTGGGTAGATAATTATTTATCTTGAACGTTGTAGCAGACACCTTTTATCTTAGGTTTTATTTTGGTAATTGGCATCAGGCACCACAACCCATTTTTGTTATTAGTTGTAGCTTTGTAGCTTTGTTATTAGTTGAGTATTAGTTTTTTGTTATTGGTTGTAGCTTTAAGTCACAAAACTGTTCTTTGTTACAAAAAATGTCTTGTTTCAATTTAGCAAATATAAGCGAGTTTATTTTCTGTCGTATATTTTCAGCTTTAAATTTAATTGTTTAGTCTAATTCTTTCTAAATTGTTTCAAATGCTGTGGTTCTCAGCTTTGCAAACAGATTCTTCCCATGTGGAATACTTTACTTTTATGCAGTAATTCAGGTGTAAACAGCCTGAGACTTAAGGTGATACATTTGTGTCAGTTTCTGTGGTATTTTTTAATCCCAGTTTCTGCAGTTTCACTGTGTAATTAGCAATGTTAAATCTATGAAAGTTGATAAACCTGATGCCATTGAAGAGCCTTGGCTGCTGCTGGGAGACTCCCTATCTTTGTGTCAAGCTGCAGCCTGCAAACAGATTCAGCATGTGAAGAATCTTGAACTGTTTATGTAGTGAAGGAAACTTCATCAGGGAAAAAAAAAAAAAGCTGATCTATGTTTCACAAATTAAGTTAAATACCCTGGAAAGAAAAATGCTCTTGGCCTTGGCAACAGATAAATGCAAAGAGTTGCTCAGTAGAAAGCAGAGGATGCTCAACTCTTGCTTGTTGTTGTCAGTGTAATTTTTTTGCCCTTCGTGCTGGGCAGTGGGAATATTCTGGATCCTGTCAGTGCTGCTTGATGTGGGATGCACTGTACAATAAAGTGTTCTTACCCACCTCTGTCCTTGTCTGTGGGAATAACAAATGTGCCACATGTCATCAGGATTACTCCAGTATCTGTTTCAACTTCTAGAAGTATGTTAGGCAAATAAAGAACTGGTTCAATTATAAGTCAGTCTTTAAGAAATGATGCTTACAAACCCATGGTTTCAGTCTGCAGAATTACGAGTGCAGAGCCCACTGTGCCACTCTGGGTTCTGTCCCTCAGAGCCTGCTGCTGCTCCAAAAGTGCCTCCCTGAGCCTGTGGCTCAGAATGTGATCCCACCCAGAGCAGTGTGCCCAGACACCGTGGTCACACCATGGAGGAGTATCCACTCCATGGAATAGGAAAATGCTTTATGAAACGTGAGATGTAACATATTCCTCTCTCTTTTCTAGGGAGGAGATGTTGGTGGTGACATTTTTGGTGAGTAACTTCCTTGGACTCCCCTAGTAAAAGCCTGTTGCAGGTGGCTTTGCAGTAGAAGAGGATGTAGGATCTATAAATAGTCATTTATTAGGAGAGAGGCAGCCTGGGGTTGTCCCTGGAACCCATCAAATCAAGAAAGTGACCAACTGTTTCACTGGGGTGTGGGCACGGAGGGAAATGTGGAGTGCTGTTGCTCATCAGGGTAAAAAGGAGATCTGTCCTGTTGGTTTGTTGTGCTAGCAGCTGTTGGTGTCAAGATTTGTCTAAGTACTGGAAGGTAAAATGGAGACTCCTGCAAAGTGTTCAGTGATTGAAAGGTCATGCTGCTGTTAGAGTTGTTTATAATTAAATTAAATATACTTATAATTAAATAGGACATACATCAACATAATTGATTTTAGTTTAGCAGTTTCCTTCTTTCCCATTGTCTTCTCATACAGCAAACTCCACATTCACAGGAAGAATCAAACCCAGCTACTGCTTCTGCAAGTGTCTTTATTAACCAGCTCTTGACTTCCTGTTGCTTTTTAAATGCTGATTTTTGCCAAGGAAGTTGATCTGCATACTGCAAATCTGTAAACAGGCATTTCCCCTTGAAGTGCTTTTTCTAGCTTTGAGGCTGGAAATGCCTCCTTTGCAAGATTCACTTTAGGAATATCTGACTTCCTGATGACAGGAATTCGTGTGTTGACTGCTGCTTTCCAAGTGCTGCTTTCAACACCTTAGAGTGGTGGGACATCCCTGAGGCCATTAGCACCTCCATATTCTGAAAAGGCACTTGCTGGGAGAGGGGAGAGCTTTTCCAGAACATTTCCACTACCTCTGAGTGGTGTCTGTGCCTAAAATAAGTGTTGCCTCTCTAGCAGGCTGCTTCTAATCCAACTGTGTACAGGCTCTAGGATTTCTTTCCCATGTCTGTCTGACCTTAATTAGCACTGTAGGCATCTAGTGTTTATGCCTTGAGTAGGAGGATGTGGTTTGCTAATAGAAGAAAACTGCTCTAAGGGCTCTGCTGCTTTTCCTGGTGCTTGTTTAAACCAGCTTCCCACAGGGCAGAGGAGATCCCACAAACTGCAGGGAGGTGAGAAGGGCTGAGATGCCAGGAAGCAGAAATAGGGCTGCCTGGGATCAGGACAGCTGGCTGAAATTTGGAGTGCAAAGTGGTATTCCTGACTTTTTAAAAAAGTTCACATTTTCACAGGTGTTTTATTTGTCTGTTGGTTTGTTTCTGGCAAGTGACAGTGAAGGAAGTTCTTATCAAGGGTCGGGTGAATCTATGCTGGGAAGTGGTTAAAAAACAAGTGTTATGGAAAGTAACTGGGATTGTTTCTTGTTGTGGCCAGGACTGAAAATTAAATTTTTGAAGGTGGCCAAGATGAAATAAAAATGGCAGGCAAATGTTTGAATGTTAAACTTTCGCTGATGGTACTTAGGAAGGAGTAGAAATGAATGCCTCCTGGAAATGGTGTCTGTGGCAAATACCTGAACATCCTGCTGGATTGTTAAATGAATTCCTACCATTGATTGCTTTGGGTGTTGTAGTAGAGTGGAGCCCAGTCTCTCTGATCTGGCTGTCCCTCCTCCCCTGGATTTTCCTGCTGTGGGATGGCAGACCTAGGCTGCTGAACATCCCACTGGCACACCTGGGACTTTGTACTGGCCTTGTAGGGCTGTCTCTGAGGTTAGGAAAGGAACAATGAACACCTCCAAGCAAAAGCTGTCTGCTGACAGGTTCACAGCACAACCAGATTATTAATAGGTTTCTGTCATTAAAAAGTGTTTCACCTTTTGAATGTGGAAATTATTTTCTGTATGTAACTGATTATAAAACCCCAAGTATGTGTGAGGTGGGATGTGTTTATTTATTAATCAAGCCTGTCTAGGGTAAAAAACCCACTTATTTTGCAGCAGGGCTCTTGTTTCCTCTTTGGGAGCTGCAGTTCCTTTTGGGCATCAGAGTTCCCAGTGGCTTGCAGTGCACTCAGCAGGGAGCTGTTTCAGGAATTAGACCCTTCCTGAGAAGGAAGATCTTTAATATTTTGTCTGATCCTGTTGGTTTTACCACTTAGCTCATCAGGTTGGCAAACTTACCTTGATTATGTGGGAAGTGCTAATGTATATCAGCTACACAAGGAGCTACAGAAACTTCCCCCAAAGCCTCCTGTGCTGGTAATTCTTGTTTCTTTTGTGATTCAGGGGCAGTGTGAGCTGAATGAATGTGAGCAGCTAAGGAGAATCAGGCAGTGCCCGATGGGGAGTGAGCAGTGCCTGGCTGTACATGACCCACAGGAAGGTGGAGCCTCGATCCTGCACAGTGCTGGGACTGTCCCCAGGCAGGGACATTCAGCACTTGCTCAGTCAGCAGACTGGGACACACCAGCTGCAGGAGCTTCAGGCTTCAAATGTGGTGTTAACCCAGCACAGCTGAAACAAACAGTTAATGAGCACAGCAGAGGATCTCTAGTGGAGATTATTCCTGATTGCATGGGGACTGTGCTCAGATGCTGGAGTTCTTTGAGATTATTATAAGCATGGATATAGGGGGATTCAGTGGGCACAAGTTGGGTTTTAGTGTTTCTGATAACATTTTGCATTGAAAAAAATAAACTGAGTTGACACAGGATGTGGGGAAAGCTGCTGCTGGGGGTAGGAAGAACAGGAGGCGAAGGGTAGGACTTAGTAATTACCTTTCAGGTTGGAAAAATGAGCTGTGGGAGATGATAGGAGGTGGTTTTATTCAGTGCCTTTGTCTGTGACCTGGAAAAGGTAATAAACAGTGAAGTCTCCAGTTTTGTTGGTGATATTACCTCTTTCAAGTAGTCAAATTGTGCTGATGGTGGGAAAATCTCACTGTCAGAAGGACTCAGCTAAGTGAGGCAGGCAGGTATAAAGGCAGGATAATCCCTGTGTAAGCAAATGTAAAGTAATGAATCTGGGAGGGGAAACCCCCAAAAGCTAAACCATGGCAGCCTTGTGTTCAGCTCTGTGCTGTGGATCTCCCAGGATCTGCCTTGAGTCCTTCCCCTTGAAATTCTTTGAGGTGTTTGGAGGTGCCAGCAAAATACTGAATGTCATCAGGGAGAGGATGGAAAATTACATACTTTTTCCTGTAAACAATGGTAATACCCCTATGTCTTGAATTGTGTACAGGCTTTGACACATAAAGAGCAGGGGGTTGTAGTGGAGGTCACAGGGAAGGTGAAGGGGAAGATGAAGGGGTGCAGTGGCTGCTCTGTAAGGGGAGATTGGAATAGTTGTGCCTGTTCAGTTTGAAGAGAAGGCTGGGGGAGGAAAATTGATCAAGATCTACTAAATCATGAAGCTTAAGCTGAATGTGTAGCAGTTCTTTGAATTCTCCCAACTCAGAATTAGTGATCATGAGAGGAAACAAAGGGGTCTGTTGAAAACAGGTGAGGTTCATCTTCACCACCAGTGTCAGGGGCTGCTTGGTGCTGATTTGGGCCTTTGGCTCAGAACTGGTCATGCTAATTTGTAAAAATGTGAGATGCTGGTGTACTTGCTGTACTCAATTGTCAACAATGCAGGTACATTAGTTGTTTGCTCCAGTATCTAAAGTGCTTCCTGTGAAGAATTCCTTCTGTGCCCTGTCTTTACTTGTGGTTTGCTCAGAAGGATTTAAAATAAACTATCATGTGCTCTCCAGGGAGTGTACAATCAGAGCCTCCCCATGCATGGCTGTTCCCTGGTGTGTCCTGTGTGATGCCTCAGAAGTGTGTCAGATCCTTTTCCCTCCAGTTAGGAAATTGGGGATGCAATTTGAGCTCTTGCTGGTGCTGCTGTGGCTCCCAGCACCTGCTCAGACCTGAGTGACAATGCCACAGTCACAACACTCACTGATTATATGTAGAAGACTTAAGCCTTAAGCTGCTTGTCATTAGAAAAAATGAATTGCTGGTGTCCCCTAATAGCAGCTGGCTGCATGTGGCTCTTGCTGAAGGCCTGAGACTGAGCTGTAAGGCTTCAGATTTGATCTGACAAACACTTCTGAGGGCTGAGTCTGCCCTGCCAGTGGGTGACAGCATTGGAGTGTGTCTGTACTTCTGAACAAAACTGACAGGAGCTGAGCTTCCGTCTGAGCCAGCCAAACATCTGGCTCTCATCATCCACATCAAACACTTTAAAAGCTTCTTTTCTTCTAGAAAACACTGAGGCTGATGTAGAAGCTGCCCCAGGTCAGAGTGAAGAAAAGTCCCTGCCTGCTGCACCTGTTCCTAGCCCAGTAGCACCAGCACCTGCACCCTCCAGGAGAAATCCACCCGGTGGCAAGTCCAGCCTAGTGCTCGGTTAAACCTTTCCCTTCCTGACTGTTTTGAACTCGTGTCTGTTTTCTTTCCCCCATGCTTGTGAACTGCACAACTTGAGCCTGACTGTACATCTCAAATTTCTTTCATTAAAAAGAAGCACTTTATGTACTCCATCTTTTTTTGAAATTAAGGGTTTTTTTCCACTTCTGTCCTGTGTTTCCCCCAGATCTACTGGAAGTGACATGAGTGTTTTCTAGTGATAGACTTGAGGGAAAGCTTTATGAAGTATTGTAATGTAATTCAAAGGAGAGTAGCTTGGTTCTAAGTGTGCTTAGAGGGTTTTTGTACTGAGGTTTTTTTTTTTAGAACCCCTTAGCTTTACAAGGGTCTAGAATACTGGTTAACCAGGCCAGCAAACAATCAGCAAGAGCAGTCCCTTCCTCCACATGTGGGATTTAGGTATCTAAAAGGCTTCATTGACTGCATGTGGTAAATGCCTTGAGCCCTGCTGTGCCATATAAATCATAAAGTGGTTAATGTACACCATGCTGCCTTTAAAAACAAAATAAATCTTGATACTGGACTACTATGACACAGGGTCTGTGCCAAATAGAGGGCTGATGACCAGAGCCACCTGGCCTAGTGCTGGGAAGGGGCTGATTCAGACTTTATTCAGTAAAGGTGGAGTGGATCATATAAATAAGAATTACAGGGCATTTTTTTTTACAACTGACTCAATGCTGTGCATGATCATGCTGGTGCTTGACCATGAGGTGAAAATCTCATCCTTTAAAGTGTGTGTTGTAATTTCACAAAGCTGGATTGTTGCTTAAAAGTAAATAATATAGAAATTTTGAAGCAGTGTTTCCTGTGTGGGTTTTATTTCACGGGTTTGGTTTTGCTTTGTTCTCAGTTGTCCTTGTCTCACACAACCTTCCCTGCTCTAACAGAGGAGAGTTCTTACACCTGGCTTGAGGTCACCACCATGTGCTGGCTTCCCCTGAAGAGAGAATCTGACTTATCTCTTCATTTTTGGCTTCTAGATCAGAGATCTGTGGAATATGGCTTGATATATATTATGGTTTATCCAAAACACTGTTTTTTCTCAAGAAAATTGAGAAAAGTTTATTTTCCTCATTAAAAAGAAAAAAACCAGAGGACCCTAA
Organism: Hypocryptadius cinnamomeus; assembly: GCA_013400635.1. NCBI lineage: Eukaryota > Metazoa > Chordata > Aves > Passeriformes > Zosteropidae > Hypocryptadius > Hypocryptadius cinnamomeus. The sequence goes on along the minus strand of VYZP01018080.1, from coordinate 48,246 downwards.
AAACAGAGAGGGTGGAATTGAGATCAAGCCATGAAGGGCTCTTCTGCCCAGTAAGCCACAGCAGAGGATCTCTGTGGAGCTGCTGTGTCTGCTGGGGCTTTTTCCACCCTTCTCCAGGAAGAACCGGTGCCTGAAAGCACCCTGGCTTTCCAAATCACTGCTGGAGAAGCCCTGCCCTGGGGTGCTGAACCTGCCGAACTGGATTTGCTCTGACATGCTCCTCCTGTCCTCTGTCCGGGGGGTTCCCTGTAGCTGATGTGCACCGTGCCCTGCACCGACTGCACAGAGAGCATGGGGAATAACCCATAAATTAATATTTCCTTTGCAAGCCTCATGCCCGTGGGGACTCGTTAATGCTTCTTGATGGCTGCTGAGGCTCCACTGTGCTTCTTTCTCCTGGGGGCGGGGACCCGGCAGCCGCGTCCCGGCCACTGCGGGGTCCCGGGGGGCGGCGGGGGGCGGCTGTTGCGGGTTTTTGCTATACTGCCGCTGGAGCCCAGCCCTGTTCCCACGCGGGGCTGCCCTCGAGGCGTTCCGCCCCGCCCCTTCATGCATATTCATGTGGTTACACGCATATGCATGAGCGCTCTCGCGTGTGCCGGAGCCGGGGCGCTGCGGCCGCGTGTGCTGGGAGCGGCGAGCCGGGCTCGGGTCGGGATGGGCAGCGCGGCCGCGCCGCTGCGGGTGCTGCTGGACATGGACGGGGTCCTGGCCGACTTCGAGGGCGCGGTGCTGCGGGAATTCCGCGCCCGCTTCCCGGCGGAGCCGCGCGTAGAGCTGGCGGAGCGCAGGGGCTTCTCGGTGCGGGAGCAGTACCGCAGCCTGCGGGAGGACCTGGCGGTGAGTGCGGCTGCGGGGCCAACACACCCTCCCCGCCCCGCTGGAAACCAACCTTTCCCTGCCCGCCGGGCTGTGCACAGCTCAGCCTGGCACCAGTGTTTTTTAAAAAAACCCTTAAATTACCTGCAGGATTTTTTTTATCCATGTATACCTAGATGGGATTCGTTTAAGGAATACTCAAACAATAAGTCATGTTTGTTTATGTAAGATAACAACCGAATTCATGCCTACTCACTATATTTACAGGTTCCTAGTTCCAGGAACTTTTGACCGTCAATAGTCATCGATCAGAGCTCTGGCAGTTTGGAGCCTGTGGAAATGCTGACTGGATTCATACTCCTGTCTATCAGCCAGTGGCAGGAGCCTGTACTTCTCTATAGGACAAGAGGGAAATTAAATTGTCATTTCTTAGCAGTAAAAAACCCCAGGTTCAGTACGTGATCTTAAAATGAGCAATAAACTTCTAGGGAAAGTGTTCAGCACAGCTTGGATCAGCATCTGTTCCATTCCCTTACAGAGTCCTTGACTGTCCTGTGGTGACCAGAAGGAAGGGTGAAGTCTGGATTCACAGTATTTGTAATTTTGTCTTGCAGACCTCTCTGTTACTCATTCAGCCATTAGCAAACATTAAAAATGGCAGCAGTTTGCATGGATGGAGGGTGTTCCACCAGCTTTCTCCTGCTGTTCCTGATCTCTTACCTGCCATGCACTCGGCTTGTCAGGGCATGCAGAGGGAATATGGATACAAGATTTCATACTGTACAAACTCAGAATATATATAGTTCTTGTCCTGCTGTGGAGCCGTGTGAGCACGTGCAGAGCGCTCAGGGAGCTTTGAGTAAGTTATTGTTCTGCTGCAAAGCAAGAACAAGAACATAAGTTCTTGTAAGTAAAGAAGAAGATGGTTCAGTGAATGGCTTGATGGCAGAATTCCCACACACACATCCCTCTGTAAAGGGCTGGCTATCCTGGAAGCAGTCACTGATTATCAGTACACAAATTAAGGCTGCATGAAACACAAAATTAGAAATATTGTGAATCCAGACTTCACCCTTCCTTCTGGTCACCATAGGGCAGTTGAGTTCCTTACAGGACTCTGTAAGGAAACTGCTGATCCAGGCTGTGCTGAACACTTTCCCTGAGAAGTTCATTGCTCATTTTAAGATCCTGTACTGGGCCTGGGAGTTTTTTACTGCTAAGAAATGACAATTCACATTCATTTCACTCCTGTTCCATAGTGAGGTAAAGCCCCCTGCATCAGAGTAAGGGACAGGAGTGCTGGATCCAGGCAGCATTTCCACAGGCTCCAAACTGCTGGAGTTCAGATCAATGACTGTTGATGGTCAAAAGTTCCTGGAAGCAAAAACCTGTAAATATAGTCAGTAGACATAAATTTGGCTATTACATTGCATAAACAAAAATGATTTTTTATTTAAATGAGTATTCCTTAAGTGAATCCCATGAACAAAAAAAAAGAAGTTGCAGGTGATTCAAGGGGTCACGACTTTTTATTTTTTTCTTTTTTTGGAAGGGATCTATGAGAAAATTGCCCTTTGTTCTATTTCTGGAATCCTCATTCCCTAATTTGGTTCATGCTCATCCTGTTCCTCCCCAGACCTGGGGTGTGGCAATGAAATAACCAGATAACTGGTTTGGATCCCAGCACACCAGCAGTGGCAGAAAGCTCTTATCTTGCTGTTCTAGTGTGACTTCCTAAGGAAATAAGCTTTATGGAGCTGTGCTGTGTGTCTGTCTCCTTCAGTAACCTCTGGAGCTTTGGGCTGGTTTAGGTATCTTTGGCAGAACAATAAAGTTATAGTTTTAAAGATACAAGGCTCCTTTGAGTTTTATGTAAATTCTATCCATTAGTTTAAAAACAGAGTCCTTGTTTGTTCTGCTATGGCTCTATAGAGTGTCTGTGGGACAGGAGAATCCCTGTGGAAAGTCTCTCCTTGGCTCCAGCTGTAGGGAAAGTTTTGGCAGAAGCCAGCAGCCCACACAGGGCAGTTTGTGTGTCCATGCAGGGAAACTGAGCCTGCAGTTTGTCAGTGCTGAAAGGAGGGGGTCAGCTGGACCCCAGGGGGTCAGCTGGACCCCAGGCTCTTTGTGGCAGGTGTCAGCTGTGTCTGTCCATGAACTTCCAGGGTGTGGGATATTCTCATGGCAGGGCCTGGGAAGTGCTGTGGTGATGATTTATGCATCACCTCTTCCTGAGTGGTGTTCATGCTTAGTTGGTGCTGAGCAGCTGCCCCTTGAAACTTGAGCCATTACTTTGGTTTTGTTTCTGTTTTGATTGCAAGTTGATCATTAATTTCACATTGTAAATCCATTTTATTTAGAAGGACTTCTAATCCATTTTATTTTGTTGAAGATTTTTTCACTTGCACTTGCCTACCTGCCCTCCCATGTGTGTGGCCATTTTGTTGGTTGGGATTTATCTCCGTGTTTCCTGGCCTCAGGCAGTTTCAAGAAAAGGATTCAACATCCCCACCAGTGGTAAAAATTTTTTTACCTTTTAATTTTGAAGTCCTGCAAATGGGAAAGCATAGGGACAGATGTAGCCCCTCCAGTTTTGTATCCAAATTGTTATCTTACTAACGGAAGTTAAAAGGAAACGTTCAGCATTGGTGGCATGAACATGAGGAAAGAAAATGGTTTTACTTTCTTTTTCTAGTCACTTTTTTATGAGAGGAAATGGCTTCTGGTTCCAAGAGTCATCAAATCAAATTTCTTTCTCCAGCAAAGTCAGACTTTTTTGTGATGTGGTGGAAACTTGCCAGTTTCTAGTGTCTTGCTGAAGGATAAAAGAGCTTTCAGACACAAGCCCCAAGTCTGTAATTCAATCTCCTTGGGAAGAGCTCCAGGGAATTGTTGCTGGGATCAGGGAGGCTTTGCATGGAAACAGAGATCCGGGCAGATCTGATTGCCATGTCTGAACCTAGACAGGCTGCTTAACCTCTTCTGATCTGTGTGTGAAATCAGGCAGTGCTTCCAACTTGCTGGCTGTAGATTTATGAGTATTTGTAGGTGGTGTTAACTGAGTGAGCTTCAGGATCTGGGAGTCTGGTTTAATGCTGACTCTTCCTCACTGCTGCTTAATTGAAATGGTGATTTTGTTGATGTTCCACTGATATAGAGCAAGGAGACCTTCAGCTGGAGTCTAAAGAGCTGGATGCTTCTAAGCAAAGGCTGCAGCCTGCCTTTGAAGAATATTAAACAAGAATTTAGTTTTCCAAACTGTTCAGTGGCATGGGAATGTATGACTTTAATGCTTGTGGAATAATGCTGCTTTGACTGAAGTTCACTATGTGACCCCAAGGAAGTTAAGATTTGTGTGTCGCAGGGTAAAGAGGTATTGGAAGCTCAACCTCTCTGTCTGAAGGTGAAACTTAGGCCTGGAAGGGCCCTCAGCCCTTGGTGCTGCTGTGGATCCTTTGCCATGATGGGATGTGGGATAAGGAAGGGGAAAACCCATCAGCTGTGACCTGCTGTGAAACACTCATTTAACACAGGCCACTGAATAGTCACCAGGGAGCAATTCTTAACTAACCAGAGCTGGATTCAAACCAGTAAATTTCCTAATAATAAAAGGCATGAAAATGTCTTACCAGTAAATTAAGAAGAAAAGGGACTGGAAGGACAGTCCTGCCTGGAAATTGCCCTGGAGATACTGCTCTTCCTTTCAGAGATTAAAGATACCACTGTACTGTATCATATTAAATACCTTTTTGTCCCATTTTTGGATACATTAGCCTGGGATAACATTGCTCCTCCAGAAATCTTGTTTCTTTCCTATTTACACTCACTTAAAAATGATTCTACCTTTCAAGCTAACCTCCTTCACCACTTGTTTATCATTAATTTCCTCTCTGATTCATGTGGTATCCCACCTGCCTGTATGGAAGACGGGTTTACACCTAGAGCAGGTGCAGACACAAAAGGGACAAAGCCCTTAATCACAGAGCTCGGCCCAGTGCCGAGACAGGTGAGGGAAGCAGTGTCCCACAGCACCCTCAAACCCAGCCCAGATGGAGCACATGGGGTGCACAGATCACCTCTCACAGAGGCAGAAGTTCTTGGGGAAGCACAGGGATCGCCTCTGAACTTCCTGCTGCAGTCTCAGACTCTTTGGAGCAGACTTTCACCAGCCCATGACCTCAGGGGAACAGCTTCATCCAGGCTGGAGCCAAGGCCGCCTGCTCCTTCAACAATATTTGAAGTGGGTGGTTGAAAATCAAAAAGCAACAAAGACATGGAGCTTTCCCAGCACTCTCACCTTCATCCTTCCCTCTTGCTGAAGGGATTCCCCGCAGGTGTGGCTGTGCTGGCCATTGGCACGGTCACCTCTGTACCCTGTTTGCTGTGAAGGAAAAGGAGGCTGATGGGCACTGCCTGTGTCTGCCCACCCATCCCTGGTGAATTCCTGAGCCCTCAGTTAATCTCAGCCAAATGTGACAGAGGAGGAGAAGCCTCCAATTTGTTCCTTTGGTTTTCACCAGAGTCAGCTGGACAGACACCTGCTGGGAAGGGGTGGGATGGGAGCTCTGCCTCCCTCAGCCCCCCCAGAGACTCCAGTGGGTTAGGGCTGGTTGTGGGAGCAAAGCCAGGCCGGGGGCAGCTCTGCCTCCTCATGAGCCACCAGTAAGTGACTTCTCCTTCTTGTGTGCCCAAGCTGGACCTTTCCCAGAACCCAAAGGTGAGAAATTTTATAATTCACTCCTGGGGGGAAGCACCAGGCTGTTACAAAGGGGGTGACTGGAGAGCTCTGTGACAGAGCACAGCCACTGCTCATTGTCCTCTTTCTCCTGCAGGCCAAGGTAGCCAGTGTCTATGAGTCGCCTGGCTTCTTCCTAGGCTTGGATCCAATTCCAGGAGCCCTGGAAGCTGTGCAGGAGATGCTCCACATGCAGGAGTAAGGACACTTTGCACCCTGCAGCCCTTTTCCAGGATCTAACACACCTTCCCCTGGCTGCTAACAAAGGCTGTTTCTTTTCAGTACTGAAGTCTTCATTTGCACGAGCCCTCTCAGAAAATACGAGCACTGCATCGTGGAAAAGGTGGGAAAGAATTGGTTTTATTTGGTTTAATGCTGTTTTTGCAAGGCCTTGCTGTTTCTTACTACCCAAGTTGGAGCTACTCCTTTCTAGAGACAGTAGCTGCTCCAGCTGCCAGGCTTCCCTCAATCTCTGTCTGAGGAATAGGTTCTCACACACAGAGCAGTAACTCAGGACAGGGAATCTCCAAGTGCCACATGGTGCCAGAATTGCTGTGGAGCACGTGAGCCCTGGGCTCCTGGAGCTGGGCTGGGACCAGCTGTGTCAGCAGGTGACAACAAAGGAACTATTGTAGTGTGACCCACAGGGATGGGGTATTCCCAGGGAATTCTACTCTGGAGAACCACCAACCAACAAAACCTACTTCCATCTAAATCTGGAGCCTGAGATGTCCCAGAAGAGGTCAATGCTGTGTTGAGGAGGTTGTAGTGTGGAATAAGTCCTTTGTGCCTGTGGTATGAGAATCGAAGGGGGGACTTTGATCACTGGAATGACTTAGATGGGTACAACCCATGTGATCTGGGCAAGCAGCCAGTGCTTCTCACAAACTCAACAGTTGGGCACAGCCAGGGCAGTGCTGAGTGAAGGCTGTCACACAAACAGGTTTAATCAGCATCCTGGGCCGTAGCCAGTCTCTATGTGGGGATTCCTAGACACAGATAAGGTTTACAGGAGGAGGAAATTGCTCTATTAGGGCTGGTCTGACAGGAGTGATGTGCAAACTGAGAGCACAGCAGGATTTTCTCCTATTCCTTGTCTCTGCAGTATAAGTGGGTAGAGAAACACTTGGGACCCGAGTTTGTGGAGCGGATTATTCTGACCCGAGACAAGACCGTGGTGGCTGCTGACCTGCTGTTTGATGACAAGGACACCATCCAAGGTTTGAACACCTTTTCCATGGTTGGCGGATGGCTGTGGAGCCACCCCCCAGCCGATTCCAGCTTTCCCCCCTTCCCACAGGCGCGGAGCCGAACCCGAGCTGGGAGCACATCCTGTTCACCTGCTGCCACAACAGGCACGTCCAGCTGCCGGCCCCGCGCCGGCGCCTGCGCTCCTGGGCTGACGACTGGAAGGCCATCCTGGAAAGCAAGCGCAGGCAGTAGTCCAGGAAGGGGATGCTGCGCTCTTCCCACTGCCAGGAAACAACCAGCCTACCCCCTACCACGCCCAGGAGGGGTCACTGCAGGGATCATAGAAGAAATGAGCTGCTCCTGTCAGACACAGTGCTCTGGGTTTCTGGAAGATTGCTCTGCACTGTTAATCTCTGTAGCGTTTTGGATGTTTGCTGTTGGAGAAGAGAAACTATAAACTACAAGCAGCTGTGGTTGGATTTTTGTGTGTTTAACCTCACTCCTGTTTGGTTTGTGCTGTCTGGGGGCAGAGGGGAGAGAGAAAGAGGAAGAAGGCTCTCAAACGTGAGCAGATCCAGTGTGAGTGTCTTTCAGGAAGCAGTGGGCTCAACAATCGAACCTTTTGAATTTTATGTATTTAGCCACCCTGGTTATTGGGTTTTCTCTTGCCTCATGGCTGATAATAAAGAGACTAGGCTGACTTCAATTTCTTGGCCCATGTGCTTCTCACACAGAACTGATTACACAGCATTTAAGTTAATGTTTTATTAACAGAAGCTTTTACAAGACAGCTGTTTTCACAAGCTGGACTGCCATGAGCCCCCCTCCTTTTTTTTTTTTTTTTTCATTAATTCACCTTTTTCACCAGTGGTAAAAAAGGACAAACTTACCACTTCTTCATTTATAGGGCAGCTACAGCCTGTCCTATGCAGTGATTCCATAGCTGGCTGCCTGTGCCATGATTAGAGGATGGCATAACTAGCGCCACAGGGATGGAGAGATTGTGAACTGCCAGGGCAGGGAAACTCCTTTCTCTGCAGGAGGAATACATTTCTGTGACATTTCAGTGACTTGAGTTGACATTTAGCATCACTTGTCACGGACATGGAAGGGGAGAGGTATAGCACACCCAGCCAGGAACCGGACTGGATATTTCTGCCCAATAACCCAAGCAGAACACCCCTCATTGCTGGGAAGGGCTGTTTGTGCAAGCCGGGTGCTGAGCTGCACTTGGCAAAGCACCTTCCAGTGTGCAGCCATGACCTGCTTTATTTTAAATATTTGCAGGCTTAGCTGTGTGCTTGGCCCAGCTGCCGTGTTAGTGCTGTTCCATCCTGTTTGTTAACTAAACACCAGCACTGGTGGGACCAACTCCCCTCTTTAATGCTGCTCTTGAGCTGCTGAGCAGAAAGTGAGAACAGCAGGAGGTTCCCCTCTCCACAGCCCTACTCAGTCCTTGGGCAGAGGAATGCCCACTGCTGTGTGCTTGCTGAGGTTCCTGGCCTCCTCCACCTGCGGAGGGCTGCAGTAATCCTGCAGGAAGATGGATGCCAGGTTACTGAGGCGCGTGTTGGCCGAGAGCGAGAAGCGGAGCATGCACTCCACCACGGGCAGCGCCGTGGTCTGCGCGCGCGACCGCGGCGTCGTCAGGAACATCAGCGTGGTCACGGCCGACACCACGGTCTCCTCATTGGAGCTGGACAGGCAGTTGATGATGGGCTCCACCCCGTTGGCCTCCAGGATGTACTCTTTGTTTGTTTTATCCAAGCACAGGTTGCAAAGACCACCTGGAATGGCAAGAGGAAAGTGTCTGAGGTGATGCAAATTCACTGCTCATCCTGTTTCTAACATCCACGTCTTCTGAATGGATGGAAAATTCCTAACGATTCCCTAGGCCACGTGTTTTCGATTGTTTCCAATGATTTTCCACCAGCACACTCTTCCCGTGTGTCATTAGAGGGCACTGTTACTGCTGCACATAACTGCTTCCACAGAATGATTCCAGGAATGCCCACTCATTCCTAATGGAAGACACAAGCCAGCAGTTTATTGCAGGCGCTATAGAAAGCCAGAGAATGGAGGTAACAGAGTTAGTAGCCAAGAAGCACAGAATGATTGAAACTTGAAACTTTGAGATGCAGCCACAAACCTTAAAAATCAAATCCATTTAGTATCACCTCACAGAACCACTCACAGCATCTGGCCCCTTAGGTTATGTTCAGACCATGAAAAATCGTGGTAAAGCAGTTCCTCAAAAGATTTATTAAAATTGTCAAGTAAGTATTCTAGAAGATCACTTGCCAATAGCAGAATGATTACATGGATCTGCACAATGTACCTGGCAAAATCTATGTATTAATAACTGCTTATCTACAGGAGAGATTTCAGTAAAAAATTAATCAGGTAGTGTTTAGGAAAAAAAACCCCTAAATCCTTTCCAGATAGTGTCTTCATTAAGCTCTGTAAGGACGTGGAACACAGGCCTGCCTCTGACTTCTCTCCCATTCTGCACTAAACGAGGCTTTATCAGCAGAGCGTGAGTTTGTTTTTGGAGCCCTGTGTGAATGTGGGGCGCGTTAACGACCGGACCGAACCGAGCGCGAGGCCCGGTGTCCCCTGCCCAGGTGACAGCTGAGGGTGCTCGGGGCAGCCCTTACCCACGGCAAACTCCACGAGGGTCTCGTTGTCCTCGGTAAGCATATCGAGGAACAGGTCCAGCACCTGGAGCTGCCGGAGATACTCATAGTTGCTGGGATCGTAGGCGAAGTTGGCCAGGTTCGCCAGCACCTGCTCCTTGGCCTCTGCAAGAGAAAAGGAAAAGGGTGGGGGCTGTGAGGAAACGCTCGATACGGAGTCGGCGAGCGAGCAGCAGCGTTTGTTACCTGTGCTGTCCGTCACCTGGAACTCGGTGACGAGCGCCTGCAGGTACTCCAGCCGACCCAGTTCCATCGAGGGACACCGCGCTGTTCCCCCGGGCAGCGACGGCTCATGGACCGGGTGTACCGAGGAATGGAGACAAACCACCCGCCTCTGCGCGGCCGGAACAGCCCGCCCGCAACAGCCCGCCCGCCGCCATTTTATGGGCGGGACAGGGCGGCGCCATCTCCCCTCAGGAGGAGCGGGAGCGGCCGCCATTTTGTGGGCGGGGGGCAGGCGTTGTCCTCTCAGCAGGGGAGGTGGTGACTGCTTCGGGTCTCTCATTCTTTCTAAATATATTATGTATTATTATATATTTTATATAAAAATGAATGAGCCTGTGTCGAGATATTTGACTGTCTCATTATATGGCAGAGCTTTGCTGTTTAAACGCTTGGTTTTGCAAAACAGCTAACCTTTCCCCACTGATTACTTACTCAAATAATTTTCACCTCTTTGTATGTTCTGCTGTTCCATCTCAATGCTGTTGTCCTTGTGGTAGTGCTGCTCCTGGATCAGTTCCAGTTTAAATAACGGGATTGCAATTCATGAAGCTGAGGGAGAAAAGGTAAAAATGGGGCACAATACTTGCACAGTGAGGGAAATTATCTGGGAAAAAAAAAATGAAACAAAGCCAGGGAGTCAATTAAAAGAGTAGCAGGTGATTCCATCTTGGTTGTACAATGGTTTGGGAACAGAGCAGAGCAATTCCCTTGTCTTGAAGTACATAGCTCAGTGAAACCACCACAATTTTACGTGCTGCAAGAGGGTTCAATTATGGTGCGTGTTGTGTAAATATACAAGGTAAAGGTTAATAAAGATCATAAACTGTGGGAGTGGACTCTGCAGAAATTTGTACTGCTTTTATTGAAGCAATTACATGCATGGCTGTTCTTCTGTGGATAAGGCAAGGAACAGGCTGTGAGAATATGTTGTCTTTTGTGTTATCTCAAATACAATTGATTTTCATATCAAGCAAATTAGTCATGGACTGATCCACATGGCACCAGTGACAAGAGTGGTGGGCTGATAACCCACACAGCTGAGGGCACTGAAATACTTGCCCATGACTACATTAAATAGAAGGATGAGCAAAGAAGCTTCACTCGATGCAGTAATGCTAAATATTTTAACATTGTAATGGTGTGAGAAGACACAAAACATGAAAGGGAAGATATTTATTTCTGCCTGGTATAAAAGTTTAAGCCAGGCTAAGTGCTAACAACTTCAGCTGTTAGTTTAGCATGATTATCAACTGAAGTTGTTATGTATTTATGTGTATGTCTAAATACATACATGTATTTTTATCTGCATATTTGAGTATATCTATCTGAAAATGATCAACAAAGGTGCTACAAACTGTGTCAATATTAAAATGTTTTGCTACTGTAGTAAGAAATCTTCTCTAATGTGTGCCTTTGTAAGTGATAAGTGTTGCTATACTTTAAAACCTCGTCTGTCATTAAATAGAAGGTGAATGAGTACTGTGGGAAAGCAGGAACAGAGAAAGCAAACACAGGAAGTTAGTCCAGACAAACAGAGTGCTGCTGGGATTGACTAAGAGGAGGAAACTGTGTTTAAAAAGGAAAAATGTGATTACTTCTGTTTGTAAGAACTGCATTTACCCACCCAATATTGGCTGTATAGTTTAATGGTCTGAGTGCTCCAAGCACTTGCTGTTTGCCAGAGCAGTTCCCAGAGCAGGGGCTGGTCTAGCCAGGGTAGTCACAGCTCCAGGGACTATTCTGGTGACTTCCATAGCACACTGAAGCCAGAATTCAGGAAATTTTAATTTCTAGTAGTTGTTTCTTTTCTTATGGCTACTAGCTATGTTTGCAAACAGCAAACCAAGCTCTTAAATTAAGTGATTTTGCACTTCAGAGGTGTCTTAGAGTGTGCAAGATTGCTGTAATCTTTATTTGGGGTTTATTGCTATTAAATAGAAATAATTAATATTAGACTTTCCCAGGTATTACCCTGGCAGAGAATCTTAGGCATTTAAGGATCATGATCTTGCAATGCTTCAGTGTGAATTTCTCAGTGTGAATGTTTCATTTCAGTGAGGAAAGGTGCTTCTAGCCAAAATGCTTATCTTGCAATGGTCAGAATATCTTCAATGATAAAGGGGACAGGGGAGGGGCAAGAGGGGACAGGGTGAGCAGGGAATATTTAAATCTGGTCATTTTTTGTGGCTCTGCTATTTCTCAGAGATTTGTCATCTGGCTGAGTTATTAGTGTTTGTCCCAAATTAAAGCCACTATCTGCAGGTGTTAAAGAACTGCTTCAGTGAGGCTGTGCTTGCCTTGTGTGAAGCGCTGACCTTAAACTAATGAGGGGAACTTTTGTCACTTTCTTTTCCTTCTGGTCCCCAAGATTCCTGAGGACTGAGTGTTGCTGCACCTGTAGGATCCCTCTGAGGGGGAATATTTATTGTTCTGTAGCATGCTCAGTCTTTCCTGTTATCCTTTGCCATGCTCCTGCTCAAGGCAGCTTGGAGTTCAGGTTGGAAACACACATAGGAGAGGAGACCCGTGGAAAGGAGAGAAGGGGGGTTGTTTTCTCTGTTATGGGAACTAAGACATTGTATTTACCTGTGGAAACACAGCATAAAATGTTACTTCTTGTCTGCTGAGGATTTGCTTCAAAACTGTGGGTTGTGGATTACTTTTAAAGGGTCTGTGGAAAGTAACTAGGGGAGACAACCTTGTTTTCAGACTTGAGTTCTATTAGAAAGGTTTCAGTCAGCAACTTGAGAAATGTTAAAATAACAGGTTTGTGAATCGGTTGTTTTTCTTCCCAGAAACCTCTCTCTGCACCTGCGACTAAGTCCCAGTGACCCCAGTGATAAGTCTGGGAGTATCAAAAAGCACTCCTGAAAAGCACTCTCCTTGTCTTCCATCCTCAATTATCTTACACAGTCAAGAAATTATCAAAACAGGTATCTTTGCCTTGGTGTAGGGGGAGCTGATCTCTGTGTCAGCTTCAGTTGGTGAAGATTTTTTGGTTTTGCCCTGTACATTTCCTTTTTTATGAAGTAGCCAAGGCAAAAGCATTACAGGTGGATCAATTGGCTCCATGCAGGAGGTGCCTTCCATTGCTTCTTCACCTAACCTTTGTTTCCTGTGAGAAATTTTGGTGGACTGTAGCTTACACCATATCTTGCCTGTTTTGCCCAGGACGTTTGTAGCAGTGGGAGGATCTGGGGCCACATAACCTCATATTTCTGTAAGAAAACAGAAAGGGAATGTAGAAAGGTGAACAGAATTCAAAATTTAATAATTACACACAGAAAAAATGGCAACTTTTCAGCTGCTTAGCTGTTTATTTGCAATAGCTAGAAGAAATTTGTGACTTAATCCCTTTTTATTACTTTTTTGTAAGAAAGCCTCTTCATTTTCCTAGGAATGCACAGAAGTCTCTTTTGGTAAGCTGAGAAGCACCAGTCCCTGTTTACTTCATAGTTATGGACCATGTAAGCATTACATAAGTTAATAAACACATGTGATGAGATCAGATATGTATATCTCCCCCTAACCATCTTATTTAAGTATAGGTTTGATCAGAAAATGCAAATCCTCCTGGGTCTGTAATCCTAGGACAGTATTGGAGAAGATACTGAGCTGTGGGAGCAGGAGTCCTTCTGAAGGGCTGATGTCCCTTCTGTGTAAAAGCCACCTGTGAAGCCATCATAGTCTCTGAAGATGTTGGAGTCAGTTTTCCAGTGGTTTCATCCAGAGTGGGGTTTTTTTTAATTGGTTTGTTTGTTTTGTCTGGGGAGCTCTAATGAAATCTGTGGGTTTGTCACTAGGAATGTGATAGGTCAGTTCTCCAGATAAGCTCTGCAGCTGAGTTTGATATAACAATTCTTGGACAGGCACTGCAGTTCCATTGAAAGCTGTTACTTCTTCCGTTTCACTCCCATTTTGTGCTTCCATCTCTTTGATTGTTCTGATGTGTTGGGTTATCTTTATCCACGTGCTTCATGTGCTGTTATCCGCATCTGTTGAATCAGGGATGACACAGAGTATGAACAGTTTGCATCTTGAGCTGATGCTGAGGCTGCTGCAGCCATTGTCTGAGCAGTGACAAGCTTAAATCCTGGGAATGTGGCAGAGAAAGCCACTTACAGTCGAGGCTGTATGGATAGAAAGTCAGCAACACTGGCTTTTCTCAGTATGCTTTCCCCACAGATTTCTTTTTAAGTTCTGCTTGTGCTTATAAGAAATATAAGTTATGTTTGTACAAAGTTCTCTATAATGAGAATGCTGGTGTAATTAGGCTCAAAAGTCTAAGACTAAAGAGCTGAACTGATCTCCACAAAGAGGAACTACAGTTGCTTTGTATTTTGCCCTATAAAAGGATGCATAAACTTTTTCTTACGTCTGATATCACCCTCCCTGCCTCAAATGGGTTCCAGTTAATGCTGAAGTGTGCTTACATGAGCCATGAATCCTCTTTTATGATATATTAAACTGCACTTCAGATGTCAGTAGTTATACAAAGCAGGCACTCCAAGGCATGGTGGGTTGTTTTTGGAGGGTTTTTTTGAGGCTCTGGAGTTGAGTTTTGAGGCTTTGAAACTGTCCGTGGCATGAAGAACTCCTGTGTATGCTTCATAGGAGAAAGTAATTGATCTTACTAGAGATTTGTCTGAGTTCTACAACCCACACAGCTACTTTTGTATAATATTTAGAGATGTGGAAAATAATAACACACTTCCTGTGGAAAGTGTTTGACTTGCCACCCCCAACGTGGGAAGCAAATAGGAAGCCTGTGCACCAAAATTGCATATTCAGATGAGGCAACAATATTTCTTTGTGAAGAACTACCATTAATATGTGTTATCCAACACTTCCAACTGTAATGTGCTTGTGAAATTCCAGTGACTTCTTAAAGGTTGTGACTTAACCCAACTGAACTATGCCAGCTTTTGTCTCCTGGCGCTGGGTCCCATGGCTGTTACCCCATAGTTTGTTTTAGGAGAGCTCAGATCTCTTTGTGCTTCATCTCCTTGGCTGGTGCTGGGTTCTGGGCTGGGCCCGTGGTCTGGATCACTGTCTTGGAGTCTGACAAGGCCCTTGGAGTGCAAGTGCAAAAGGAAGATGACAGTAGTGGAAAGCAGACTGTTTTTTTCTGATCTACCATCAGTGTTGGGCCATGTGTTGCTTTGTACAGACCACTTCAAGGTGTTGCACTTTTCCCCCGTCTTTATTTTCATATGCTCGTGATGTACTCAACTGCTGGAGGGGATTGACTTGCAGCCTTTGGTTCTGTTGGCATTTCACTATATAGATATCTGGAGGGATTGTCCAAATGTGCTTTGGAAGCCTCTCTCAATTTGTTTTTTTTTTCCAGAGCACAGAAGCTGAGCCCTATAAATAATGCAGCTGATATCAGGAAGAAGCTGGAATTGTAGAAGACGTAGTGGAAATCACTGGTTATGTCTACCAGGAGACCTGAAATAGAAGTCATAGCTTAGCCAAAGAGAAGAGGCACACTAAAGGCATTCATTTACATGAACATTAAACCTGAATCATTCAGCAAACTGCCGCATACAAAAGGCAAGCATTCTCTGATGAGTTAAGTTCTCTCCTCTTCTCTGGATTCTAGTGGTTGTTTAGTTTTTATTTGTAGTCACAAGTCAGGTGATACTTCTGTAGAAAGTATTTCTCAATACACACAGAAATCAGGAAAGAAAGGAAATTGTAATTTTTCCCCCAGCCTGCTGCTTTTCTCAGCAGAGGACCCTTGTGCCACTGACACTTAGTGGCTTTTGGAATGAGTGACCCTATTACATCCTAGGGCAGAACATAGAACAACTAGATAGAGAAATAGCTCAGAAATTTGCATAGTAAGGTCTCCAAACTGAACATTTGTCTCTAATCCTGTTTAATGAAGGATAAGGAAATTCACAGCACAGCAAGATTATGACTAACATTAAGTGACCTCAATATAAACCATTTAGAAATGCGAGATATCAAGGGAGTCATTTAACACTAATATTAGAGATGGAAAAGTGATACTTAGGCCAAATACATGATGCCTTCCATAGGCTGCTTATCAATGTGGAAATACTGGGATAATGTTTATTTGCTTGTATTTTTCAGTCAAGATTGGTGATGTTTCTTTCCATGGTGTACTTTTCTGTAGCAGATTTTAGGACTACAAACAGAAATGGAGCTGCTTTTACTGTGCTTTTTTTTGCCCGTCTATTGCTCCTGTCAGAGATCACCAAGAAGAGACCTTTTTTGCTCTTTGAGAAAAGTGACTGACACGCTAATGCCAGGGAGTACCATGAAATACACTGCATGTTACCACCACATTATTGAACCAGACATAATTTTCCTGCTGAGTAGCCGCAATTCATTGTCTGGAGAAGAGAACTAAAGCCTGAACCGAGGCTGACATGCTCAGGTTGACATTTGTTGGTTGTTGGTCTTTTGAATTTACTGTAGGAGCAGGTGTGTCTTGGACAGGTCACTTAGTGGCATTTAGAGTGAACTGTGAATAATTTATTGGACTGAGAGTCATAACTAGCTCCTTTCTTGTCTCCAGAGAAAAATTAATATGCTCCAGAACTTGGAAAGAAGACTAAACAGAAGCTTTTACTATGGGGCTTTTGAATAATGTAGGACTGGTAATAATTGTGAACACAAATAATTCATTTAATGGGATGTTCACAATTTCTTGAGACTTCATGGATAAAACAGTGCAAACTGGTAAAAAGGTGAAAAAGTTCATAGTTATTCCTGTTGGCTTCTTGCCACTAGAAAAAAGCTGTCATTGCTCCCGTATATACCAGATCACATACCAAGTGAGTAATTTTTTTAGTGTGATCTTGATGCAGCTGTAGAAATTACTTTCCAGCTGTCAAAAGAGGCTGATAATTATTTTCCAACCCTACCTTTGCATAACTCACCTACACCATGGGTCTGGAAACTCCCTAATTCCTCTTCTTGATGCTCCCAAACACTTGTCACCAGTTTCCAAACCACCGCCTTTCCCCCAGCCAGGTTTCATAGCCTCTCTCACCTGTGAGTGGGGGCCCAATGAGGAGGGTGATGCTCTCTAGGATGGTGAAGAGCCCTAGAGCACTGGAGAACCTGTCCATCTCTACCACATCCATCAGCACCTGGAAGGTGAGCGCCCCGACGCCACTCATGGCTATGCTGAGGATGACGCAGTAGAGGATGAGCACACTGAACTCAGCTGAAATGACACAGGTGAAGTTGCTGAGCCCGCAGAGGAGCACGGCCAGGCTGAACAGGTAGATGCGTCTTCCTGTGAAGACTCTGTGTCCTGAGAGCAACCCTGTGAGAGGGCGGATGAAGATGTTGATGAATCCGATGATGGAGATGAGGAGGGCTGCCTTGCGTTCCTCCACCCCATTGTGGATGGCATAAGGCACGAGGTAGACATGGGGTAAGGCAAACCCCATCATCATCCAGGTTACTCCAATAGTGTAAATCTGGTAACCTTTGTTTTGACAGAAGATGTCAAAAGCCAGGTACTTCTGCAGCATCTGGAAGCATTTTGTCCTTTTGGTGTGCTGCTGGAGTGTGGGGTGGTGAGGAGATGCTCCATTGGACAGCTGTGCCTCTTCTGCTCTGCTCCCTGGCTCCTCTTCGGGCTTGGCAGACTGTGGAAGTGACCCTGATGCCTTCTGAACGGGTCTCATGATGGCTCCACAAACACAGCAGTTCAGTAGTATTCCTCCAAAGATGAGAAAGGTGTTTCTCCAACCCATCTCATCCAGCAAGTATTGAGACAGCAGTGGCCACAGCGTGAAACCGAGGGAGACACCGGTGGAGGCCACGGCATTGGCCAGTGTTCGCCACCGTACAAAGTAGTAGCCCAGCACAGTCACTCCTGCCTGGAAGCTGAAACATGATCCCAGACCTGGAGATGAGAATAAATGATCCTTCTTTGTTGTCTTAAAGGGTGAAAAGAGCCCAAATTCAGGGTGTACCCACAGATGATTTCATCTGCCATTGAAGCATTTTCTGACCTGCCAGGCCACACAGCCCCCAGGGACTGATTAATACTCAGAAATCCCACACCAGGGATGAAGAAGGATGTTATGTGTAAATTAAACTATTTGTGTTCTTGGGTATAGTAAATATACTGATCTAAACTGACATTTTTCTGGGACACACTGCAATTCCTAAAGCTGCTATGGAATTGTTCATTAAAAGCTTGGGTTTTATACCACTTGCAATGAGCCGTGCTGCTTTCCTGATGCTTTCATCAGGGCTCAGGGAGTTGCTTGTTTTTCTCTCTATGCAGTGGCCACTGCTTAACTTGCAAGATCCAGCAGGAATGGGTCCAGAGTAAGGAATTAATTTCTCTGTTACTAAAAACCAAGAGTTGAACGTCAGTTACATAGGAGAAATATTTGGAAAGGAAAAGTTCCCATCTGTTACTTCTGTTCAAAACCAACAGGGTCTTTTGTTAGAAAGAGATGTCTCCATTCTCCCCCAGTTTCACCAGGGAGTGGTGAAATACAAACTCAGGGAACCTGAGAAGGACATTATCCCAACACATTATGTTCCAAAACTGGAAAAACAACAGAAAACCTCCCTTCTTGAAAGACAAAAGGCTGAGAAGCTACTAAAAAGAACAGACATCCTTTTTCTCCATTTTACCCTCTGGAGACCTGTAGCTTTTTCCAGAGAGAAGCACTTCCCAGCAAGCTTGAGTGGGTGAGGTATGTGCTAAAGGGGTGTGAAGGCCAAGTCTAGTGGCTGTAGGATTTCTGCTGTGCTGGGAGGCTGTCGAGTTCTCCTATTTCACAGATGAGTGGAAAAATGTGACCACTTAGTCAGGGCTCTCCCATTTCCTATCTCCAGCGCAGCACTGAGTTTCCCTGCTCTCTAGTACGTACCAGTGATGAGGCCAGCTGTGAGGTACAGCTGGCTGATGGACTTGCAGAAGGAGCTGGACACCATTCCCAGCCCACTGAGCAGCCCACCCAGCATCACCACAAACCTGCAGCCAAACCGCTTCACCAGGATGCTGCAGAGGGGTCCTAGAAGTAGAGAAGGAAAAGGGAAGCAGTTAGGGAGGAAGGAAGTATTTTGTACCTGCTGGATTGCTGCAATTATCAAATGATGTAGTCTAGAGACCCTGAAGGTTTTCCCGGCAGCTTAATGTAGTGGGGGAGACAGGAAGAGAAAATATATTCTGTGATCCTCCCAAGTGCTTGGCCAGCTTGTTGGCTGAGGTGAAGTCTGTGATCTGCTGGGATTTTGACCATCAACTAGGATGTGATGGATTTTCACTAAAACCCTTGGAAATGGACTTCTGGTGAATTCCATGTAATTATGATAAATTACTTGTTTGTTAATCACATTTAACATCCTTCATTTTGTGGCAGGGAAAGATTAGTTCACACCTGCAGCCCACCAGTGGGAAGGTGCTTCTCTCTGCATGCTCTGGGAGAAGAAGATCTGAAGGCAGTTTCTTTTCCTGTTCCCTCGAGGATCCTCAAGGTTTTCCAGGTTTTATTAACTTTTTTCCCAATTCTGAACACTTAAGGTTATGGAAGCAAATGCAAAATGACTGTAAACTGCAGAATTAGGAGTCAGTCAGTGTAAGGAATATAACCTGTGGCATATTTGCGACCTAAATCAACATCTGGTTTGAAATAAAATCCACACAGTCAAGTGAACAGTGGGACATTATTAAAATTAGGAGTGCAGCTGTCTGTATTTTGATCTGCTTGGGAGATTTTCACCTCAGACTTCACTGGCCTTTGAAAAAGTGTCCAGCAAATGTGACTGGATTATTTTTCCTCCTGCTGGAGACATTAAGGACGGTACTGCTGTTTAACTAGCCCAAGAAGGCTTAAATTGAACACTATAAAATAATGTGATTGGCTCTAAAAACCATAAGGGTTTGTCATGATTAGTTCCTGGTTACTTGCTGTCTGGGTTTCAAATGTTATTTCTCTCTTGCCTGGGGCTTTTGTGCATTCTTTTGCAAGAATAATATCAACAAAAGTGCTGCATTTGTATGAGTTAGTGCAGAGTGTTCCATGTGCATGGATATCTAGGAGCAGGAACCTGTAATGGCCTGAAATCTCCTTTTGGACACAGATGTAGCACCCTAGATCTCTCAAATTATCTTATAACAAAATAATCATTAATGGCTTTTACCTAGGAACGTAGCACCGATAATGGGATATGTTTGGCTGAGTTATGAGCTATTGTTTGCCCTGTGCCCTTCCCCATTTCCCTCCATAGCTCTCCTGCATGGAACCTTCTCCCAGTACTGGCTGCTCTGAGAACAGGCTGCTCTACCCATTTCCCTTCCTCTTCCAATTTTTGCAACAAATAATTTTTTTCCCCTTCAATTCCTCTGAATTAAAAAGAATAAAGGTGAAGAAAAGAGAGTGGCACCTTTAAGAGATACTGGTGACAGCAGCATGCGATTTTAGGAAAGATTTAAGTGCTGAAACGTAACCGGAGAACCTGAATCAAGTAAAGCCTGGCCCCCTCTAAAGGAGGTCAGAAGTTGCAGCAAAAGCCATATGTGCTTGACCTGAGAGGGAAGCTTTGATCTGTGTTTATTTTGTTTGTTTTTTTTTTTCTTCTGGTTTATGTTACTGCTGCCTCGTGCTACTGGGGGAAAGAGTAAGCCCTCCTGTGCTCTAACTCCCTGCAATAGGAGACATAACTGGCAAGCAAAGTACAACTCTCTGGCTGTGCCCTGACAAATTCTATTGTGGACACCAACATAAGGCTATTCTTTCCTTATCTAATTTATAACTTTTGGATCTATGTATTGGCTGTCTTTGTATTACCTTTTACAATGGTTCTAGCCTCCTACACAACAGTTACTTCATTAAAAATGACAGGATAATTGACATTCTTGTGGATACTGCCAGAGTTGTCCTTCCTGGACATGCTGGGACCAAGCTGCTTCTGAGACCATTTCCCAGAGCCAGCAGGTCCCAGTTGGATCGTTCTCACTAATCACAGAAGGATCACAGGGGTTGGAAAGCAGGTTGGGGAATGCCCAACAGCTTCCAAATTCCAAGCCTTGAGGATATGGCTTTATTTCTGCTGACTCTCAGTGGAGATTCCTCCCCTTGTCGCTTCCCTTCACATCTCTTTCCATCTGCATCTTGGACCCAGCTGTTTCTGCTAAAGTGCAAACTCTCAATTCCATGCAGGTGGCTGCCAGCCATATCCTGCACGGTACAGACTGAACATGCCATAGCCTTCACATCAGTGTGACTCAGGGCTCTGGGGTTGTTTTTTTGCTTTATAATGTAGTATCAATTTTCACCAGCATTGGAAGGGAGCAGGAGTGAACTCAGGGAGAAGCTTGGATACGTGGGCAACACTGGGAACTTTCCTTCTGTTGCCTGGTAGGGTTTGGTTTGTCTGTTTATCAAATAAGCACAGGATTTGTATGGGTCACAAAGCAAAGACCACTCATTGGTCAGTCCTTGAGCTGCTGGGGATTTGGTTTTCTCTCTGCAGAAAGAGAATCCACACATCTGTGTGTGGAATGTGGGACCACTGCCCTGTGCTGCTCCCATATTTTTTTTGAGGGGAAAACCAGTGATTCACTCCACTATCCACAGAGCACAATGCTCCTTCCAGCCCTGCAGCCATAGGGTGCTGCCTGACCCACATTCTGCACTGATCCAGCCCTGCTCACATCCACCCTGATGCCTGCGTAGGTGTGCACTCCGTGCCACCGCCCAAGGAGCTGCTTTTAAGGCTTTGCCTCATCTGGCAGCACCGAGGAGCTCAGCTTTTGGCATCTCTTCAGCCACAAAGAACAGAGCTGTCATGTGGCACTTGGAAGGAGATATGCTCTCGTGGACAAGATGAACCAAGAAAGCACCAGAGCTCCAGCCCTATGTGCTGGCTTATTCAAAGAGCTACTGATGAGAAATAACTATGTTCTTGCTGATCTGGAAAAACTGAGCTGAGAAAGGGATTTGCCTTCTTTGACCAAGCATCTTGGCTGACTCTGAGAGTGACAAAAGGGAGCATGGAATCTGTGGACATTTAGCTTTGGTCTGTGGGATCCAAGTGGCTTGGAAATGCTATGTACTGCCAAGCAGCCAGTCCCTTCCACCACCCGCCTTCATGAAATGCTGAAAATATCCTCATTACATCCCCGCACCAACAGCACAAGGGCAGGAGGTGGAGGAGGTAATTCCCTGCTGTCACTCACCCCCTCCGTGCAGCACGGCCACCATGATGGACGGGAACCATGATGTCTCACTGTTGCTGGCCTGGAACTCGTGCTGGAGGTCCGTGAAGAAGACACCGATGCAGCAGGGGAAGCCCAGCGTCAGCCCCTGTAGCACCACTGCAGCCAGCAGGACCATCCATGCCCATCCCTGGTCCTGGTGCTTGGCAGTGGTGCATCCTGCTGCTTCTCCTTGGGACATGATAGCTCCGTTCTCCTCTAAGCCAGTCTGCTGGGGAAGGGAGTGCAGCTACCATGCAACCGTCAGCCCAGCAAACAGACCTCCAGGGAAGAGCTGATGGTGTTCCTGAGGCTCAGAGCACCGGTGAGTCCCACACTTTTCCCAGCTGACACTCTTGATTTCTTCCTCTGCATTTCTTCCAGCACCTCCCTTCCTTCTCACTACAGGATCCTGGCACCAGATTGTTTAAGAAACCACTGCCTTCTCCTTTTATATTTCACAAGACTGTGACCACAGCCAGGTAGAGGACAGGACCACACCTCCTCTGAGGTATGAATTGGCTTTACCTAGTTCCGCCCTTATTTTCCCTTTCACCTGCTTTCATCATATGGAGTCCCCTTGCTGGCAATTGCTAAGGTCACTCAGTCCCCGTGCTGAGGAGGAAAAACTGCAAATGCCAAGTAAAATAGAAACCTATAACCACTGTGTGTCACAGCAGAGCTCAGTGTGAACCCTTCAGGAAAACTACACTTATGTACAAAGTGCTGGTGGTGAAAAAAACATTTTAAAAGCCATTAATTAATTAGAATCCAGTGATGGCAGATAGGCTTTTGCTTTACCTCTCTAAATCTAGAGCTGCTTCTGAGAGATCCCAGTTTGGATTTCTCTGAGACTGACAGAAACGTATAGCAATAGCATTCTGCATCCTCTCCACATGAATAAACATGCATAAAATAATAATCTCTGGCAGCTGGATGAGCTCAGAAAAAGTGCCCACAAGGTCACTGCACAGCGCAATATTTACTTAGCACTCAAATCGTGTTTTTTTCCCTAAAACAACAGCTGCATTGAGGTTTTGTGTGCAGCTTTAGAAATGAATAATAGTTCGATTTTGCTCACTATTTCAAATATGCCATGGTGGCAGAAAGTTAGTTTCGTACCTCAGGCTGAGACCAGAATTTGTCAAACGAAGGGCGGTGCCGCGTGGCTGCGGCTCGTCCCCTGTGTGCGCAGCCCGGTCAGCTCATGGCCCACGGTCAGACCCTTCTGCTTCAGTAGCGACTACAAGCTTTGATGAAGTCTTTTGCAATATTAACCTAGGCATGATTTCTGTAAACAGGGCTCTTATGCTGGCTGGCTCCCAGCCAGAAAATGAAAAAAAAAAAGGCTGGGAGCAGAGGGGGCCCGTGGGAAGGGGCTCTGAGATGCAAATCACGGTGGTGGTGCTCAGCACACTTTAATCCTTTGTCCAGTTTAGCTGGGCGCAGATAATGCAACTAATTCAAGTGCTTGTCTCTGTGGTGTGAATTAGCTGGATAACAGCCTAAAACCTCTCCCCGGCAACAGCAAACCTGCAAAAAAAGGCAGAAGCACAGCTCTTCTCTGTTCCCAGCTGCTCTGTCCAACTTCTGAGTTTGCCCAGCAGATTCCTGGCTCCCCTCACATCTCCCTGGCTGCCTGCTTATGGGGGAGGACTCTCCAGTGGGGCTGCAGACCCCATGGCTTTCGTCCACCTTCTGCCCCAGGCTGCAGGACACCTTTTCCCCTGGGCAGCCCGACCTGCACAGTCGCTGCAAGGACCCTGGGGATGTGCTGCAGGTGCCACGCTGCCTCCTCGCTGCCTCCTTTACAAAGGTAAAGGAACAAGATTTTTCCAGCTCTGGCTTAGCCGGCTGTGCCACACCGGCTGTGCCACACTGAGCAGCAGCAGCGCAGCAAACCTGTGGATTAACCCTTCTAAGGTATTGAGATAGGATGGACGGTGTGAAAGTGGAGGGCTGGTGTGTGTTGTCCTGCTCCTATGGGCTTGGTGCTCTCAGACAAACTGCTCCTGGTGTTGAGCAGCGAACGTGACCGGACTGGGACATCTGTGAAACACGGGCAGGTTTTCACATGCACGTGATCATCCCATCTTAGTAGGGTTGGGAATAGGATTGGAGTTCACAGCAATAGCCACACCTGGGTGCCTATTGCAAACAGTGTGCTTTTGTTGGGAGCAGGTGAAGAGTGCAAAGGTGCTTCTCTCTACCAGCCTGTGGAGCACCTGAGGACACATGAGTGCCCTGGATAGGACACAGGGAACAACTGCTTGTTTCAGTCTTTCTCTCCAGCCGCTCTCTGGCAGTCACTGTCTGCCCTGATAAGCTAATCCTCTCCTGTTCATGTCTGAATGTTGTTTCTTCTTCCAGTGATCCCCAAGACATCAGCATTCAAACCTTGGATTTCCCTAGCTGTTGTGGAGCAGCCCTGGTAGCTGGTGTTTATGGCAGCAGACCAGGAGTGGTCACACAGTGACTCTCTCTTCTTCTTCTGTGCCTCAGTTTCTCTCAGCTCTGATGGGGGACAAACAGCTGCTGGCACGAGGGCTCCTGGCTGCTCCCTGCAAGAACAGCTAGCCCTTTATGCCAAGAGACACAACAGCCTGGGGCATTTATGTAGCTCACCTCAAAGGAGGAGGTTTATATTTCACAAATTCAGGTTTATGTTATGCAAATAATGATATTTATAGTCTTCAGTAAGAGCATGTAGCTGGGACACTTCTGCAGGGAGATGAGCAGCCCACTTATTCTCTGGAGTCACTGAGGAGGGAGATCCAGCCAGAGGGTCCAGGACGAAAGGCAGGAGTGTGGCTGGGGGGACACAGAACTACTGCCCAAAGCAATGGGGCTTGGAGGGGTGTTCAGAGACTGGACAATGCCTGCAGCTTGAGAGCAGGAATAGGAATGGAGAAGAAGATTTCTTGCACCTTTCTGCCATCAAGCTCAGCCCTGGCATGCACTGGACACATATTTTATGAATGTGTAAAATAAGCTGCATGTACAGAAGCAAGATGTTTACTGTAAACTGAGCAGAGTGGTAAACTGCTTTTTGGGGTAACTCAGTGTCTGTTGAGGGTAGGAAAGCCAAGCACTTGTCTTGGTAAATACCTTTATAAGTGACTTTTTAAGTACCTTTTCATCCTGAGACCATGGTTTGCTTTGCCATCCTCTCCCATGTAGCTTATATTATATCCCAATTCGAGGTCATCCAGTGAGGTGACAGCAGAGAATCCAGATTTAGCTCTGATTAAAGCATCAGCCCAAGTGGTGCAGCCTGGCCCAGTGCTACGGGCTTGTCTCTGCTGGATGTCACTTGTCAGCAGTTGCTTGCAGCCCTCAGGGGACAGGCTGTGCCTGGCGCACGTGGCTGCAAGTCCTCTGCTCTCTCCCTGTCCTTACCAGCATGTTACAGCTTAGTAAACCAGCCCTGAGCTCGGGAGCCTCTGCAGCAGCTTTGGGGCTTAAAAACTGGGTTTAGTGGTGGCTTTGGCAGTGCTGGGTTAACGGTTGGACTCAATAATCTTAAAGGTATTTTCCAACCTTTGGTTGGAAATGTTTCTGTGATTCTCTGTGGCTGGATACCAAAGTGCAAACGCCTCAGAGCTTGCAAATCACACTTGAGAAAGACCAGTTGAATTTGTTCCAGAGATCCAGATTAGCAAATCCTCTGGCAGATTAATTCTTGCAGAGGAAGTGTGGGAGGTTGTTTGATTTTGGGTTTTGTTTTTTGTCTAAAGCAAGGGAAATGAAGTGACATTCAGCTATGGGATTGCAGAGTGCTTTGTGGCAGGGAGCTGTTCCTGCCCCAGGTTCAGTCACAAATTAAACTCTTGCTCTGATCCATCCCTGGAACGTAGACAGACCCAACAGAAACCGAGGTCTCAGAGCACCTGAAAACAGGTTCCTGAGGCTGGGACAGGATCTGAACAACCCTGGCAAACCCCCTTCAGACCAGCTCTGCTAGTACTGAGAAAATGGTGCTGTGCCAAGGATGGAGGAAGTGCTGGTTTATCCTGACTTTCCCAAGCAGTTCCCACAGCATCACTCCCACATCCTCCACCTGCAAAAGGGATCAGGGTCCTGCCTGTACTAACTGGTCTTAATTAGCCCAACCAGCCTCATCTGTGTCCTCCTCCTACACCCCCTCCATCATGTTTGTTCCCCAGCTGCATTTAAGTCCAGGTCCCTGCATGAATCACTTTTTGCTCAGTTTCATGGCTGCTTTTTGCACTCCTGGGTTGACTTGGGGTCAGCCTGGCTGCTTTGTGCTCATTAAGCACTGAAAATGTGGGTATAAGACCAGGTGAGAAATCCCCCTTTTGGCACTAGATTTAATGGCCATTAGCCAGTGCTGGGATAACATGGCTTAGCCTGGAGATGGGAAATGAGAGCTGAGGAGGCAGCTGGCACCAGAGCATGCACTGACAGCTCCCATTGGCCTGCAGGAATTCAGCAAGTTGTGGCTTGTCCCTGCTCTTTATCCCTGTGGTGGATCTCTGGCTGGTGGGTAACTGCAGAAGGTTTGTGTGCATGCTGGCCCTTGCCCTCCTGACTGCCACCATCCCCTCTGGTCCCCGCTGTCCCAGAGCCTGTGCTTTGTGTACAAACTGTGGTGCCAAGAAGGACAACATTCCCTGAGGCAATGGGGATCTGGAGATGACTCTGAGGAAGACATTGTATAAACTCATGGTGAAGGTGGCTTTGGGAACTGCTCTGGCTCATGCTGTGTGACACCCTAACCTGCCACACTGCCCTGGCCTGCCCTGGGAGTGGACAGAGAGAGGGACCAATGGTGGCTTGGAGTATCTGAACAGACTGAGGTCTTTGCTAGGAACCTGGCTGAGGTTACTCAGGATATCTGGAAGCTGTGGGTGCTTTTCTTCCAGGAATTGCCTGCATTTGGGACAATGAGGAGGGGGGACATGTTCCTGGGAAAATGAGGCTTTTCAAGAAATGAAGTTACTTTGTCATTAGCTGCAAGAAAACTCCTGCAGTAGGTGAGGATGTGGCAGAGGAAGGGAGAAATGGGATGTGATGCAGCTGTGGGTAGTCTAGCCCTGCTGCAGGGCATCTCTTTCATAGATTGATATTTTGATCCTGAGCAGTAGCTGAAGGTTCCCTCTAACAAGCTTTTAATTATGATTTGAATTGGCTTTTATTAATAAGGAGTAAGGGACTCATTGGGAGTAGGATCAAAAGGAGTGTTTCCTTGTGTCTGACTGCTGGATCTGTGGAGGAGGTTGTGGGAGGTTGAAGGTGTTCAGCCAGAAATTTTGGAGCATGGTTTTTAGGAAGCCAGCTGGTTTTTGGGCTCCAGCTATTCAGCTTTGGCTCTTTAGCTCCGGGCAGATGCTCTGCCATCCCAGCCAGGCCCTGCCCAGGTTTCCTGTCCAAGGAAGATGTCCTGCTCTAAGGAATATATGGGTGGTGCTTAGAGGTCATAACAGGGTAGAAGACACAGCAACTTAGTGCTGACACTGGGGCTCTTCCTGCTCATACCCAGAGGGATCACAATGTTTAGTTTTGTGATTTCTGGAAAAGGAAAGGCAGGAACTCTTTATCCCAATGGGAAGTGCAGGTCCCTGTGCGCCTTATGGTCATATTTTCAGAGGGGTATGGAAACAGCAAAATGTGGCCTTGAGCCTTTGTTTCATGGGCAAATCCCTGTTGGTTTGGCAAATATGTCCCTCTTCTTCTTACTTTTTACATGTTTCTTTGTATTAAAATTTTAGATAAAAACACACTGGAACATTAGGTTGAGGATGACCATTTATTGTTTTCTATCCATTTAGTGTCGAATCTGCCTGCTTTTCTAAGACATCTTGAACTCGGTGCCCAGGTTAAAGGCCTGTCTCCTTGCTTGGTTGCCCAAATGGTTTTCCTCATTATTAGATGATGTCATTTGAATTTATCAAGATCACTGGTGCATGTTTTCCTGGCTGTGGTAAAGGACCTGCTGCCTAGATGGCCCTGAGCTCAAGGATATTCTTGGTGACACAGAGACCAGTGGAGTTCCCAGCTCACTGATGAAACCCGAGGACTCTGTGCACTTCGCACTGCTGATAGACTCCTATCTGCTGAAGTCTGGGAAACACCTAGGAGGGATGGAGGCCTCTAACAGGAAATATTACCAGAAGGTCAAAAAGGTTTATCTTTTGAGATAAGCCTTTGCTCATCTGTCACACCACAATCTGAAGGTAATTACTAGGGCATTGCAACTCTTTCTTTACTGTGGTTTGGAGTAACCAACGTGTTTCTCCAGCCTGGAAAGCAAGAGGGTATGTGGCGGTTATTTACCCATGTGAAACTTGGGTTAAACCGTCAATAACTGCCTCAAAGCCAGATCTAGGTGGAAGGACATGGCCAAGGTCCTTGTTTCCCAAACAAGTTAGTAAGCTGAGTTGAAAATATCTGCAGGCTTCCTGTCTGCAGACAGATATCTGGCTTGATTACTTTGTTCCGGGTGAGGGTGGGTGGGTAAGTGAGGAATTGACCTTCGTCTGTGTGTGAGAGCCTGAGGCAGAGCAGAAAAGCATGTGAAGGGGTTGTGCAAGATGCACATATGGCTGTGGTAGGACCTCTGCATCGCTGCGTTTCACCCTCCCACTTGTGCAGAGGGGAAATGCAGCCTCAGTTTCCACTGCATTTGCTGGAGCCCCAGGCCAAGCAGTTGGATGCTAATAGGTGCCTGACACTGCTAAAACCGTTTCTTATCTTTAATGTCAATTACTATTTCCTCTTTGTCCACGGACACAAGCAGGCAGGCCAGAAAAACCAATTAATTAATTGTGTTCCAGGCAAAACTGTCAGGGGCAAGGTGAGCTGCCAGCTGGAGTGACTAATGGGAGTGTTGTGGGGAGGTGAGCACTAGCCCCAGGGAGCCTGGTGGGCACTGGACACAGCCTAGGGGACAAGAGGGGGCCTGAGCCTCTCTTTCCAGAGGAGGATGTAAAATTGCTCCTTTTATGTGCTTTCCAGTGCAGAAAAGTCTGATGAGGGGATTTTCAAGTCCCTCTGCCATAGCTTAGTGCATGCACTACCTACTGACTTTACTCTGGCTATCAGAAAATGTGATGTTTCATCACTCATCTTTCCCTCTGGCACCTGGCAAAGCCACCTGGAGAATTTTTTCCCCCTAGTTGTCTCTGGGGGAAGGAGGGACCAAATCCTCCTATGGGCAGGTATGAAATCCCTTGGGTGTTTTTGTGGTGCCATTCACCTCCTGCCTTGGTGGTGGCGCAGCCCCGTGGACAGAGCCCCTCACTCACAGGAGCTGCTTGTCCCTGGGGATGTGCCTTCACTGGATATCCCACATCTTCTTGGGGCAACAGCATTGGGAGGCAGTCTGGGGTGCTCTGATCAACCCAGACAAGAGTCAGGGCCCATAACCCTCTGCTGAGGTCAGTTCTGCTGCAAACCATCCCCCTTTCCCTTCTGCTGCTGCAGCAGCTCTAGAGCAGCCTGGGTTTGGCAACAGGGAGAGCTGAGCTTTGGGTTCCTGGCAGCAGCAGGACCAGCACATTAAGAGCTGATGTACAGGGTTGATTTTTATTTTGGGTAAGTTAACACACGCTGCCAATCCTGCACAACTTCTCATCACTTGATAATGCTGAGGCATCACCTGTTTCCTCCAGCAAGTAAAGAAATTAATTTTTAAAGGACTTAATGGGTTTCACAGCCTTGGATGGGAAAATGAGGGATGCAAAGATCTGGCAGCTCCAGCTTGCAGTTCCTGTAGGAACCACTGAGTAATGCTTCTGTCTCCTGCGTGGTGGCATGGCATAGTGTTAGAGGAGCCACCTGCCTGGCAGACCTGGAGCTGGTTAAAGGTCCTGTAAAGTCTTTTCCAGCTTATGTGGCCTTATCAGACAGCCCTAAGGTGGGATAGCAGAGAGTTATGGCCTTATGTAAATGCTGGCTGTAACCTCAATTTCTGCTGACAAGCCCTCCCTGATGAACAAGTATGTGTGTGGTGTCAGCAGTGCCAGCCCTGCAGTTTGCACCTCTGCCCAAGACTCTGCTAGCACTTGAAGCGTGGCTTTGCTTTGGGCAAATTCACTGGCAGTGCAGCCAGGTCTGGGATAGAGAAATGGGTCAAGAGGTTTGAAAATACTATCTTAAATCAACTGATGCTGTGTGGTAACTTGGCTTAGCTATGGTTTCTGGTGAGCTCCCTGTGTGGGGAGACTCTCATCTTTTTCCACTGTGCTGGTGTGAAACCCTGGTTTGGGGATGTGTCAGCCCATCCCTGCTCTGTGGCAGTGAGGATGGAGACTGGCAGCCTTCAGAGTACCCACAGGAGGCAACAGCCACTTGTAATCAAGAGTAGGATTAACTCAACCTAAGACTTCCCATTTTTCACTTGTGTCCTTATTCTTCCTTTTTGATTGTGTTGGGCCTGAATTGCCAATGTCATCCAACTTCTGGCACCACCAAAGCTGAAAGAGTCAGACTCTTCCTCCATGTGGTCCAGTGTTGAGGAGGGGTTTAGCAAATGACAGCTGACAAGAAAAAAAATCCTCTTCCCATTTTAGCTACTCACATTTAGTGGTTGTATTAATGTTCTACTTGCTTGTGGTTATCAGTGGAAATAGTTAGGATAAATGTGGAATTTGAGGTTGTTTTATTGATGAAAACATCAGAAACAAGCTTCAGTTGTACCTTTATCCCTGAAAGCAGCCTAGGAGGACTCCAGATTCTCCTTTTGGCAAATGATTGTTAGAAGTGAATTGAAGCCAGAAGAAAGTGCCCAATCTGCACATTTCTTCCCCCATAATGCAGTATCTGTGTGGTGCAGGCAAAGCAGCAGGCTGCAGACTGCCCTTCAAACTTTTCAAACCCATTTCAGAATCTTTATTGGAAAAAAAAAAATAATCACAGCATCTCAACTGTTATTCAAACACATTTAATAAACAAAGAGAAACAGTAGCAAAGGGCACTGACATGTGACAAACTGTACAAAACCTCTGGGTAGGAGCCCACGGCCTGGCTATTCCGGCCCCTGCCCTGCAGCCAACCAGGCCCCCTTCACCTCAGCCCACTCAGTCACCCCTGAGAAAAATCAGTTTTTAAAAATGTGCAGAAACAAAGACACTTCAAGAGGTTATTTCCAGTCTTGCCATAATGGAACAATTTAGGCCACTGGGAAAGTTTTACAAAAAAACCTAAAGTGTCATACGTTCCATTCCCAGGATTAATGTTTTAAAGTGAACCTTCCCAAGAGGCATAAGCACTCTTGGACAGCCAGTAGATCTACCCCTGCTCTCCTACTCTACTCACCACAACATGCTACACTTTTTTAGAGTGAACGGGACAAATTTCATCCTAATTCAGCACTAATTTTGATATAGTTGTGACTGAGTGAAAGGCAATGGAAGGAAAAGCCCTGTTTGAGCACAGAAGGGATGCAACTGGTGCATAATGCTGAGACCTGCCCTGTCTCAGGGTAAAGGTGACTTAGCAGAGTCAGGGAAGGAGAAATCCTTCACTGGGAATGTACCTGCTCTGGATGGACTTCATGCCTGGTCCTAAATATCACCCAAAACCTTGAGCATCCAGTACCAATGGTTGGTTTTCTACCATAAATTTGTTCTGCTGAAATTCAATGGACCCTGCAATGGAACCCAAAGAGTTCATGGTCCCCTGGCACCTTCTCACTGCCAAAAGCAGCACAAAAGGGAAAACCAAGATGCAACTCTGATCTTTCTTGTGCTCATCAGTTAAGCAGCTGTGCCATTCACCTGCTAATGGTCACTTTTAGGCTCTCTGTGGCTCAGAGGGGAGAGCGATGGCATCACTGCATCAGGCAACCCTCCAGTGGGCTTCACCACATGTGGCATTTCTGGTGACACAAAGAAGCCAGGGAAGTGTTTGTTATTATTGTCTACTTGAGCTGTACTGGACAGAAAGTCTCCCTCTGCAGCCAGTGTGACTTTGAGCTCCATGGTTTAACAAGGTGCTCAGCTGGCATCCATATGGCAAACACAGCCTGACCTGTTCCTGTTGCCTTTAGTTCAGTATTTCTTGACCAGTTCCCAAAAACTCCCTCCTCTGAGGAAGGGGAATAAGACAAATGAGTGTGTTAAAGGGCTTTTCAGGCTGCTAACCCGCATACATATGCTTGATTTCTTAGCTATGAGCACAGACAGTGGCTGAGGCTACAGCATAGGGACAGAGGAGGGAGATCTGTACACATCACAGTGTTGCTCAGGCCCAGCCAAGGTGTGTAGTCTGATCACACCAACACCAGCTCACCATGTTATAAACAGGGCAGATGGAGGGAAGCAGAGCTGGGGTTTTCAGTGTGATGGAAAGCCAGCTGTGATTCAACAGCCTGTCACTGACACAATGTGAATTCAAAGACATTTGGCACAGTCTGTTGTTACCAGGACTAATCTAGCACAGACAATTAAGCAGTCTGTCTTGAGAATGAGGCAAGGGCTCCACCAGAGGAGGTACACTGGCAAAACAGGATGGAGGACAGGCAAGAGGACATGCAGAAGAACTGGAGAGAGGCAGAGCACAGCGGTGCCACTCAGTGTCTTTGCTGCACATCTTGGTCACTGAACTGTTGTTGGACTGCTGGTAGGACCCTCTCAACAACAAGTGGTTAAGATGGAAAACCTGCCTAATTCTGTGTCAAAACTTTCAGGAGAACACAGGTAGCTGAAGCCCTCCAGAAAGGAGCCCAACCCCTCAGTCCAGGTGAGGAATTTTCTGGTAGCTTATTGAGAAACATCTGTTCTGAGCTTGTCAATGTCTGAATTCCAGCATCTCCGAAGCTTTGCTGTAATGTCAGTTTGGGACTTGACTGAAATTGACCCAAGTGCCGGGACACTCAGGCTACAAAGAACAAAGCCAGGATGGAAGGGGAAAAACATGCAGCAAATTCCTATGAAATTCCATGTACCAGACTAGGAGGGACATGCCCTTGGTTAGGGGTGGCACAGTAACAGAGGGGAACCAGTGACTGCAGTTTGGCTAAGATTAGAATTCAAGAGAGGCACAAACGAACATTTTGCACATCCATCCAAGGCATTCCAAAAAAAAAAAAAAAAAAAAAAAAAAAAAAAAAAGGAAAGAAAAGAAAAGTCACAAAAGTTGACACATCACTTTGGACAAGAAACATTACAATAGTTTGGCAACTTTTCACCAAACCCCCCCACCCCAGCTCTGTGATGTCCCTCTGTAATTTGAGGTGATCTCTTAAAGGTGGGGACATGAGGGGGCTGCAGGTAAATCACTGTGTGTAAATAGGGGATATCCTCTGCAAAGGATCTCATGGGGTCAGACGAACCTACCCACTTGGTACAGTACAAAAGAAATTCTGCCTGAAGCCCTCTCTGGTGAGAGGGAAGGAGACAGAGCCCACACTGCTGGAGACAAGCAAGACAAAGCTGAACTTGGCAGAAGCAAGTCCCTAAACCTTGTGACTTTGCACCAGGCTAAGATATGGCCATGGCAGGGTACTGGGGGGAAGACTCTATCACTATTTTGGGTGAACACAGGCCTCTTTGTTTATGCATACAAAGTAATGGGCTTTGGAAAATACCAGGAGCCCATGTGGAATAGTGTTACCAGTGAGACCTGTGTCAGATGGACACACAGCTCCCCTCCCATCAGATCTAGACTCAGTTCTTAGGAACTGAACAAGGAACAGATACAAAGCAAGGATAGAAAAGTTTGTGTGGGTTTTCTAGGAGCGGTTGTTTTGTTCCTCCTTTTAAAGCCCTGTTCTTCAGATTTGGGGGAGAAGGGGGGAGCACTGCAAGGTCCCTGCACTTTCCTGGTGGCAGACCTGGGTGCAAGCAATGGCACAGCTCAAATATGGACCTTCCCACCCACAGCAGCCTGTGGAAGGTGGGATTGATTACAAGGGCCTGAGGACCTGAGCAACCTTCACAAGGCTCCGACTGGGAATCCGGCCCAGCCATTGTCAGAAAAATTCAATACAGCGCTGGCCAAGTAAATAAAACAAATACTTGTGGAAAGGACTGTCCAACTGGAAGAGTCTTTTCCTTTCTTGGTTTCCAGGGTAAGAGAAAGCCTTTGGTTATGACCAGAATTATTTGCCATTGGCAGGACAGGCTTGGCTTTGCTTTGCATTAGCTTGGTTATTGTACAAGGGCTGGGCTGCTCTGTGGAGCGCTGCTCTGCCCAGCTGGACTGCCCTGTGACATCTGGGAGTTTAATGAGTGGACACTTGAATTACATCCGGGATCCTCGCTCCTGAAGAATCTGAAATAGAAGAGACCTTCTATGAAAACCTCAGACAAGTTTAAATGCAAAAATTCCTGCTCAGAGTCCTTGTTTTTTTGCAGAGAAAGGAAGCACGGACTAATGTGAGAGCAGCTTGCAGGCTTTCATGCCACCACAACAACTGATAGGCTGGTTAAGGGTCAGTGAGCCTGTTCTCTAGAAATCTTGCTCAGCTGCTTGCCAGGTGGTAAAGATGTTGCCTTTTGTTTTTATTCTGGGGGAAAAAAAAAAAAAAAAGAAAAAAAGAAAAAAAGTGGATTCATAGAATAGTTTGGTTTGGAAGGGATCTTAAAGCTTATCTTGTTCTCTGCCATGGGCAAGGACACCTTCCACTAGACCAGGCTGCTCAGAGCCCCATCCAGCCTGGCCTTGAACACTTCCAGGGATGGGGAGGGTTGAAGGAGCACAAAAATCTTGTTTCTCCCTGCAACATCCTTCAAACACAAAACCTAACCTCAAAGATCCTTGCTACTCTGTTCTCCCTCTTCAATTTATTCTTTCCTTCACTATTTTGATCTTAATTTGAAGTGCACAAAGAGCTTAGCCCTTGTCCTACAGTAAATCATGAAATCTTCCAAGAGGGGACAGAAAAGGCAATGGGAAAGCTGATCCACAGAACTTCTGCTGCAGCTTGGTGCAGGAAAGATTTTTCTTTCTAGGGGAATTGAAATTGATACATCTGAGCAGGTGCCTTACCTTGGCCTTCTCACTTGGCTCCTTGACAATGCCATTGGTGGAATTGTTGAGCTCCCTGGACACAACACAGAGGAATTCTGCCTGGTCTTCGTTTCCATAGTTATAGGAAGATCCAATGCTGATCAGCTGTGCAACAGGAGACAGCCAAGGTAACTATCAGTAAGTCTTGATTTTATTCCTACAGTTGCTGTGAGATAGGACTGTCCTAGATCTGTTCTGGATGAAGTGTCCCCTGCAGCCTCCTGTGTGTGTGTGTAAGGCAGGGACACATCCGAGCTCCACAGCCCTCTAGTGGCACCTGGAGCCCCGGGAAGGAATTCCAGCTTGAAACTAATGCTGAACACGGCAGAACATTGCTCAGTTTCTGAGGGTGGAAAAAGGGAAAACAGATTGTGCAATATATAATATCCAGTTCACTCAGACGTGGGCAGGCATTGCAAATTGCCTGGTCCTTGCTGAACTCAGCTCTCAACTGCCTTGTGACTGATGTGGAAATGGGAATTCTTTACCCCAGGCAGATGTTGGATTAACTGGGGACATGTGGCAAACAGACACTGTCCTTTATGTGGATGGTGCCAAAATGGAGTCTGGTATCTGTGTAAATGGGATTCTATTCTATTACTGTTGTGTTGAGGGGGTCTGGACTCAATCCAAGAAATCCCATCTGTCTCATTCATCATTATTACATTAAAAGGACATCCTGGAGTACAGAGCTAATTTGTCATTTACAACTCAGTTCTGCTTTCCAGAAAATAAATCCAAGTCATCTAAAGAAAGCATTGTGACTCTTACCAACTACATGTGTCTGGGAAACTTCAATGTGCAGCATGCAGCTTAACTTCCATGTCCAAACAGACTTTGGAAGAGCCAGCTCCATATTTATAGATAATAGATTTGAAAAGGAAGATTAGGAAAGATCTAAGGATGCAGGTTCCCATGAAAGGCACTGTCTGTAGCCTCAAGGTTTTGGGGGCGTAGATATGGATGTGTGAAAGGCAGATTCTGTAAACTGTTGGACAGCAAAACCTGGGTGTTGGAGAATTGCATTTTCATGGAGCAATGAATGGTTCTTGGTCACAAGATTTCACTGTTTCCTTACAGGGGCAGGTTTTTGGCTGCCTCTCCACTCTGAGATAGTTTTCAGGCATTACAGAACAGAACCATAGGAATAACTGATGGGAAGTGCTGTTCCTAATCCTCTGCCTCACTACATGTCAGCACACTTCCCACAACATCCACTTGTACTGAAGCTGGACTAAATGGGAAGACACTGCTGTAATCCACAGACCCTATCCTGTAGTTTCTTAATATAACATAACACAACACACAGGCCAGCTGGCTGCAGTTCTCCCTCCTCAGAAATAAGAGAACTGTGTTTGATTCCAGAAACCAAACGTGGAACTAATGCCATATGCAACTGCAGTGACACCCAGCCCTGGAACCAGCTGCACTGCAAAGACATCTGCAGAAAGTTCTTGTGTCACTCAGAGCCTCTTCAGCAAATGCAGCAGTCGTGGCTTGGAGGTTCCAAGAAAGTTGTGCTGTTTTTTCATGGCTCTGGTAATTTTCCTGGATATAACTGTTATACTGTGGCCTGGTGTATGTGATGAAATGCAGGAGAAGGGAAGAACTGCTCTGGGATTTGACAAGGAGACAAGAAGCCCTTAGAGAAAATGAAATCTCTCTGGCAGCTTGAATGACTTCTGCTCTCCTTTGTCAGTAACTGGATACAAGTGGATTGCTGCTCAGGTCAGGCTTCTTATTCAGAAAAGCAGAGCAGTGTGAAGAGCAACTCAACAGGCAACTCTACTTATTCCACATCCAGTTTTCAAAGGAATTCTGCCATTCTTTGGTAATGGTACCTGTTCAAATTTCCATCCGTCGGACATGGTGGACACCATCTGTGTGAGCTCTTCCTCTTGGCACTGCAGCACTCTGTACACGTGTTTCACAGGTCCCTGGAGCACAGAGAGCAATGGCTGTACTTTAGTAATTGCTTTATTAGTATCATGCTAGAAAATTAATAAGCTGCTCCTGCTCTCATCTTAGGAAGTCAGAGCCCCTCAGGCTTTCTAAATGGCTTTTTTATCCCACTGATTCCAAAACAGAACCATATGCCTGGAACTCTTCTCTTAAAAGCTTTCTAGGTGTCTAAGCTACAGTGAAAGCAAAACTTCTTTAGCTTTCAAAGCCATTTGCTGCTTTTTGAAAACATTTCTGAAATTGAATCTACTGGATGTGCTGATATCAGCTGAGCATCACAGAGAGACAAAGGGAAGAAATGGTTTAGAGAAGGAAGAGTTTGAGCTGTTCTTTGCCAAAGCAGTATGTTTTGCTTTATAACCACCCATTTCTGCTCCTGGCCCCTCTCCTGTAAGTGTCCTTTGCCTTTCCCTACAGTGCTGAGATGACTCAGTAGTCTGTGCTTTATAAAGCCACACTGAGGACTCTTTGCTAGCCATGCCCTGCATCCACCTAACAGCATTTATTCCTCTGTTACTGCTGAACCAAGGAAGTGCTACTGCAAGGGCCTGCAGCCCTGCTTGTCCTCCTGAGCCACAGAACTGACTCCATAACCCAGAGGTGCATTACTTGAGAGGTTCTGTTCTCGTTGTCCCGTATCCGCTCCTTCACCAGCCGCACGAGGGACGCGATGTTGTAAAACTCAGCCTCTTCCAGCACCCCTGAAGAGGAACCCAAAGCACAGATCCTCGTACTTTGCACAGGATAGAATGAAGATGGTTCTGTCTCAAGGATGCAAACCTGCTGCTGACTCCAAATCTAGCCCAGATGTCAGAATCCCAAATGTGCCACCCACCTCCTGCTCTCAGGCTAGGAGAAAATGCCTGACTAGCTGTCACCTCCTTTTGTGACTTAAGAGGATCTTTAAGAAAGATTATTCCCCTTTCCCTGGGATTATCAGAAATTTCATGGTACAATGTCTATTTCTTCACCCAGCCCCATCAAGGGAAAGCCCTCAGAGCTGCCTGTTTGGGGAGAACCATGGTCTGTGAGGGGCAGATGGGCTGTAACAGACCTTGGGCTCAGAAGAGTGACAGGGTGTGCTGTGAGCTGCAGCCTCTGCTCTCGGGAAGACACAGAATCTGATGACTTAACCCCTGCTAATGAGCAATTAACAGTACTAACAGCACTCCTGGGAAACTTGCTCACACTCTCACACCAGTTTATGGTGAGGGCTCCTGGATGTGCTGTCAAGCAGCACTTCCAGCCTTTCCTGGTGTTTTTCTCTTACCTTCCTCTGCAAGCTCCTTGTTTATGATGAGCTTCCCGTGCCGGAGGTAGTTCAGTATGGGACCAAAGTAGGTGGGGTCTCTGTCAATGAGATAGGCCCCGGTCTCATCCTGAGAGCAAAACAGGGACGGCTCAGTGGTACCAGCAACAAAGAATTTCAATCTAGCACAATAAATGGAACAGTTTCTCTTTGAGAAGCTGGATTCATTTGCCTGTGGGAGGTGTTCAAATGTGCTACATTAAAACCATTTTTCTTTTTCAGTATCTGAACATTGCAGCCCCAGTAAGGCTGGCAGATGCCTTCATGAAGCACTTGTACACACAGCTAATGGACCTGGAGAAAAAAGCTGGGATTAGGAGGGCTTTTCCACTGCTTGGCACTTGTGTTCTGGCTAAGCCTGTTCTCCAGACTAGTTTAACTGGGAGGTTCTGGAGGAAGATGGGATCTCCAGTTCTAGCTGAGGGCACCTGACAGCCAAAACAGTTCATTTTTTTCCCCTTTCCACTACTGCAAACACACATTGCAACGCTCCAGCCATGTGTCCAGCAATACAACAACTAGTGGCATTAAACAACCAACTGACAGCCAAAAGCATCTCTTGAGCAGCTTTGAAGCATTGACAAGCCCTCTTTAGAACACTCACATCCCTCTCTTAAGGACTTTAAAGCATTGTTTCTCCTGCCAATCTACTCTGAAGCAATAAGAAACTGTGCAAACCTACTCTGAAATCTCTCCTCTGCTCATTGATGCTGCTGACTGACATTTCACTCATAACCAGGATTTATCCTGTGATTAAACTCTGAATGGAGCAGCAAAAGACTCGACTAATTCTGGCTGACCCACTCACAACACATTTACAACACCTTGTGCACCTGATCACGTGGAAAATCTGCAACTGCAAGAATAATTGTTAACTGCAAAATCCTTACAATAAACTGCAACGATTTCAAAACTGTCCAGCCATGCAAGGAATTGCACCATGATCTTTTATGAGAGTGAAGTGAAATGTATTAAAAACCAAACCAAAAGCAAACATGCTCAGGGTGAGAAATTGTAACATTCCTGTTTCTAGGAGTTTCCCTCCCTGGTGTAACTACCGGGGGAATGTGGGCTGCTCCTTGAGCGCAGTCCATGGGAGGTGGAGGGATCGGAATCTGTGGCATCTGGGTGTCACAGGCGCGAGGGCAGAGCCAGTGCCGTTCTTGGGGATGCCAGCACCTCCCTACCCGTGGGACACGAGGGACAAGGCGACGATGTGCAGAGTGACGTGCCCCAAACCGTGGGACATCGGCCCATGCACAGCCCGGGCCCCGGGCCGTACAGGAGGCTCGGGGACAGCGGCAGCCGGGGGTGTCCCCCCGCCCGTGGGACAGGTCCGGGCACCCTGGTGACACCGGCCGCCGTGGCGACTCAGGGAGGGGCTGTCCCGGTGTGGGAGGGTCCCGGCCCCGCCGCGGCCTCACCTTGTCGGAGCCGAGCTCGGGCCCGTCCTGGCAGCAAAGACGGCACAGGAAGGACTTGGGCTCCCGGCACAGCGTCTGCCGGGTGCTCACGAAGTACGTGCCGCCCACGTTCAGCCGCACCCACTTGGAGGCGGCGGCCGGCGGGGACGGCGCCCCGGCGGAC